>OVBE01012784.1:0-13142 GCA_900406425.1 Iberis pinnata
CTAAAACCTAACTAGTGAACTACTCAGACATTGCAAAGCATAAACAATGCAAAATCAAAGAAGAACACATAATTAAAATAAGTTTAGATATAAAATAGGGTTCATAAATCTTCTCCACAAAGGTTCAAGATTCGTCTCCCAGTAATTCTCTCAGAAATAAAATAAAGCTTACAAAATAATAAACCTAAGCCACAAGGCTTTTATAGTTTAAAAGAAATAAAATAGAAATAGGAAATCTTGATAAATCTTGAGAACACATGTGCAAAAATATGGAAAATCTCCAAATTTCTCGCAGGAGGCTGGATTGGTCGGTCTGGGGCTAGATTGATCGGTCTGGATGCTCCGGCTCGGTCTGGACCGATCGGTCTGAGTTTTCTGACTTTTCCAGGGAGTTTGGACCGATCGGTCTGGCTTGCACCTGCTTCATCTGTGAGGCAGCTTGACTAGTCTTCAGTAAAATAGCCATAACTTTTGATTGCAGCTATGTATCGACTTCAAACCACTTCCATATGAAAGCTATCTCACGTGGCTATCTTGTGTCAAAATTTCAGCTTCATCCATCGGTGGGAACATCTTCAAACGTTGGAAAGATTCTGACCTTTCTGCCGGATTCTGCACCTGAATATGCCAATTTGCATCTAAAACGTCCCGAACACCTAGAAACCTGTAAAAAATACCAATTTTGCAGAGAAAAGCTCGGATAACGTTGAATAGAAAGCATAAATGCTAACTATAAAGCGTTAAAACCGAGTAATATCAGGAATACCAAAAGATTCAATAACTGTGTAAATCTGTTGGTATTATTTTTCGAAGAAACATCCATTGGAAAATTTTGACAAAGTATGTATGTCAAAAATTTCAATAACCGTAGGCAGTTCGTTGAATTTATTCACGATGGAATACTAACAAAAATTACCAATAGACTATTAAGAGAATACATGTGGATAATATGGACATTAATATATTTCAATTAGATAAGGATCCAAAGACAATGAAATTCCTAAAGATATGGAAAATATAAGATTAGACTTAATCTTTTAGGAAATTCCATATCTTATCAGAATTGGGAATTCTGATTTCCTACATGGAATAAGAAACACTCCAGACCTATAAATATATCTCTCCCTTAAAGGTTTAAGGCATATGAGAATCCGAAAATTCTTGAGCAACATAACAGAATAAAAGCTAGAGAGCTCAAAAGAAGTCTCAAGACAAATACGACATTATTTTGAGAGATTCTTTTTTTATAGTTTTTATTAGTGTTGTAATCGATCCCTTATCTTTATAAACCAATAAAGATAAACAGTTTTTCCCTAAGTCTAAAGTAATACCAGTCCCAACAATTGGTATCAGAACCCCCAGAAGAGCAGTATTCCGCACGTATGCAAGGAGACGATTTCAAATATGAAAGCAAAATTTGAGATCGAGAAGTTCGATGGTAAAAGAGACTTTGGCTTATGGAAATACAAGACAAAGGATTCATCAGCTCAAAGTGGAGACTTTTCTTCTAAAGTTTAGAAGATTTGGAGTCTAAAAGGAGCAAGAAAGATTCCATGGTGGAATCGAAGGAATATTTTTCTAGGGAAAATAGAGAGATCAAACCACTTTTAAGGTCTAAAGTGAAAGTTGGAAAAGATGATGATGTTGCAAAGGAAAAGATTGATGCAAAAGAATTTGAGAATCAAAAACCTAATAGTTTCAAGAAGGATTCTAGAAGTTGCATCAATGGTATTTCAGAAGTAGATTGTACACCAGAATCTATGAGATTTATGTTCAAAGTTTATGAACAAGAATTCAAGGTTATTACAACAGCAAAATTAAAAAAATAAAAAGAAAGTGTTGAGAAGCTTCAACAAAGCTTCGATCTCCTCCAAGTCAAGTAAGGAGGAAGGCTCTCCAGGTAGCTCCACTATTCCTATCTCAGGCTCGCAGAGACAAACAAAAGAAACATGTCTGTTTCATATGTTTAAAGAGGAAAAGTGGGAGAAAAAAGAGTTGAGGAAAGTTACCTGGAGAAACAAGGAAGACGAGTAGGCATGTTAAATCTGCAAAACCAGAATCTGGAAAAAGGTTAGTAAAAGCTAAAGAAGATTACTATTTCTGAAACTGTAATGCTTATAGAGACTTATACTAAGAACCGAAAAACCAGAAGATATTAAGTTCAAGGTGGAGCTTATTCGAGTTAAAAGCTACTGTGATAAGAAGAATATTTACCTAAGGGTTCGACAAAAAGATGAAGCTGTCATCTATCTAATAGGTCCACGAACACACTCTGTGGAAAAGGAAAAATAGATTAAGGAAGGAACCTTATCATAAAAGAAATTTTGTGAAATGGTTAAAAATATTTATCTGTTTTAAAAGGAGACAAAGAGCTAAGATTCTCTCACCAAGAAATCCAAAGGGTTCATATTATGAAACACAGTAGTAAAATCGGTTGCAGAAGGAACCAACATAAAAAGGAAAGGAACATATTTCGCAGGTTAGTGAATCTGAAGGGAAAAATAGGATGCAAGGAAGAAGACACGAAGCTTACCGAGCCCCATGGAAACCGCAACAAAATCGAATATGGAAAAACGAAACAAAATCGATTTGTGCTCAGACGAAGAAGGTGAAAGAGTTTCTTCTAAATAAATTGAAGACACTAACATCACGGAAGGATTATAAGTCGCCAGAGAAGAATCAATGGTGGCTGGAGGCTGAATCCGAGCTCAGGAGATAGTCGTCGGTGTAGAGGGAAGGCTTCATCATCGGCGCTAAAAGTGAAAGAGAAGATGAAGCAAATGATTAGGTAAAATCGCATGGGCTTCAAAGTGGGCCTTTTCAACTTAGCGCTTGGGCTTCAAGAATGTGGGCAGAGTCTGGATAAACTCAAAGTCTGGGCCGAAAATAAATGAGATGTAAGATGGGCTAGTTTATGGATCAAAAGGAAATTGGGTTAAAGCTAAAGAATTTGCTTAAAGGCTCAAATCTAATTTGGATAAAGGAAACTAAAGTCCAATGTGGAGTTTGTGGATAATATGGACATTAATATATTCAAATTAGATAAGGATCCAAAGAAAAGGAAATTCTTAAAGATATGGAAAATATAAGATTAGACTTGATCTTTTAGGAAATTTCATATCTTATCATAATTGGGAATTCTGATTTCCTACTGGGAATAGGAAACACTCCAGACCTATAAATATATCTCTCCCTTAAAGGTTTAAGGCATCTGAGAATCCGAAAATTCTTGAGCAACATAAGAAAATAAAAGCTAGAGAGATCAAAAGAAGTCTCAAGACAAATACGACGTTATTTTGAAATATTCTTCTGTTAGTTTTTATTAGTGTTGTAATCGATCCCTTATCTTTATAAATCAATAAAGATAAACAGTTTTTCCCTAAGTATAAAGTAAGACCAGCCAAATTTCTAAAGAGCACAAAAAGTAGATTTCGAAAAAAAAACCCAACAATACCAACTAAAACACCGAAGAACTGATTCGTTACAAATATATTTATCAAAATCTTTTTTAAAAAATTTACTGTTTTAAAATTTCAACAGAGTTTGAACCGGTATTTCCACTGGTTCTAGCTTGTTGTTTTTTAGTGTGACATTAAGATGCTAATGCTTAGGGCTGAGCATAATAACCGGAACCGAAGAACCGAACCGAAAAAACAAGTTCGGTTCGGTTCCGGATCCGATTGATTTACCCGAATGGATCTAATTATAGAGATCCATGGTTCTCGGTTTGGTTTGGGTAAGAACCGAAAACTGAAAAAGGAACCGAAAGTATCCGAAAGAACCAAAATTACCCGTTGGTTCGGTTCCGAAATGGTTCGGGTATTTCGGTTCTTTCAGGTATTTCGAATAAAATACCCGAAAGAACCAAAATTACTCGTTGGTTCGGTTCCGAAATGGTTCTTAATTTTTAGAACCGAACCGAACCGGTTAGGAACCGAACCGAACCGAACCGAATTTCTTTCGGATCCTAAATGGATCTTCTTTTGCTAGAACCGAAAGAACCGGAACCGAAGAGAACCGAACCGAACCGTTTATCCGAACGCCCAGCGCTACTAATGCTATTCATTTCAAAATTTTGGAGTCTTGAATGTCTCTAAATTGTTTATATTTAACATTAGACTAAAAACCATCTTCTTCTTTTTTTAATGAGAACCAAGATTCTGAAAAGGAGATTTTAAAAATACATAATCTTGATCTAGTGATATTATACATATATACTGGAAAATTCTTGGAATTTAAATAGTTCGAACAACAGACGATTATAAAAAATAGCTTAATTAATTAATGAAAACATGTGATATATGAATGTAATAATTAAGATTAGTCACTCTCTTCATTTTCAAAGCTCACATTTCCAATCAAGTGGAGAAGAGTAGTTGAGATGATGTGCAAACCCTAGACATAAATTCTTTTTTAGACAGACTAGATGATCACCCGCGTAGACCGCGTAGACACGCGGGTATATATATTTGTATGTAAATTTAATTTTTCTTTGTTAATATAATGTGAGTTTGTATATTTAATGTGAATTGAGTTTTTGAGATCCTATCTGTTTGAACTAATTAGTATACTTAGTTAATTTTTTAATTGTAAATAAAAATTATTCCTTATACTTTTTAAGTTATGGTTTTATTTTATTACTCTTGAGGTTAATCTTCTTATGCTGTGTGAGCGATAAGACAACACTCTAATCAAAGAAATGAAGTCGTGCAATCATCTTCTCGGGTATTAACACCGTAAAAACGTAACCAGTAGAGAATTTTCGTATGTCTCGCTACAGACGTAAAGTCCTGTGAAAGAGAAATAAAGAATCTTGTTGGGACATCAGAAGAGAGTTTTAGTGACTTACGATAAGACAATGCAGCACAAACCATAACATGGCATAAAAAGATTAAGCTTTTTGTAGAAATAAGAGTTTAAGGCTACTTTTGGGTTTTACGTAGATTACAATGGAAGTATAAGAATATGAAGCTCCCTTAAATTTTCCATCTCGCTAAAACTATGTTCTTCAAAGATGCGTAGAGAATGACAAAGGTGATAATCATGTTGAAGAGCTTGTGACATCTCTAAATCACTATTCTTCCTTTGCAATGTCATTTGGAAGCATTTATGTAATTTATAAAACTTTAAATCACCTATTCGAATGAGGTTTAGATTTTTGGTTTTATGTAACATGACAATCAAAATATAAGAATCTAAAACTGTCTAACATGTTCTATATCGCCAAGGCTTGTTGTTACGTTCATTAAATCCATGTAGAGAAGGTCAAAGGTGAAAATGAGGCGAAATAGCATATTTGCATAGAGCTACTCATACTGATATTTATAAAGTTTTGAGTCATCATCTGTTGGGATCCCTAATTCACTATCCATCCATTGCAAGGTCAATTGGAAGGATTTATGTATGATTTAGCTTAAAAAACAGACCAAGCGTGTCCAACTTGAAGACTCTTATTCGGCCTAACAAACATGTACAGATAGCATGAGAAAAAAATCAAAAACATATGACAAATTTAAGAGATAAAACAAAAAAATATCTATCTTACGGTTGAGTTACTTGTCAAAGAGTATTTCAAAAAGGCGATAAAAATTATTTTGTTGATGCTAAAATCCTGCAAGACCTGAAAAATGTCAGAAAATTTGTTAGAACCCAAAAAAAAAAAGAACCAGTTAGCAAAACACTACCATAAATTTAATCATATGTCCTTTCTCTAATTGAAACTATATAACAAAGGGAGTACGTTAGGCATGGAAGCAATAGTTGATAATGTAAATATGAAAAAAGAAAACAAATCTACAATGCGATGATAAGTGGAAAAAAATGTAGAGTTGTGTTTAAAAAGAAAATGCTTAGTGAACCTGCGAAGACAATAAGGTGAAAGATATTCCTTAAAAGTCATAGAATTTTCTGTCCAGGTTGCTGGCATTACCACACTAATAGAGCAATGAACTATATATATACCATGTAATTTTTTTATACAATCATATTCTCTATTCTATTGAAAGTCTGAAACAAAAATTATTGGACATTGTCCTAGTAATGATTCATTACGTTTTAGTGATTTTTAAATCCCCAAAAGGATTTGAACTGTTGGAGTATCCTGAGACTGACAACGTCTTCAGTTTCTTTGATAGTCGTAAGTCGTAAGGCCAGTTAAGAAATTCAGCAAGAGAAAAACAATCAAGTCAGAGGAAAGAAGTCACCTTCTTCTACCCCTTAGTGGCCAAATAATCCTTAGATGACATACTTCATGATGTCTATCTTCGTAGAAAAAGTTCTTTTCTTTCTCTATAGCATCATAGGTAATCACGTCATAATATTATTGTATGTAGGCGAAAATGCAAGAATAGAAAATGCATCGATGCTTTCTCACATGGATTAGCCAACGAAAACGTGGGGCTTGACCTGATGGACATATTGTATCGCATGGCATAATCTAAAGAGTGGAAGTTTGATTATTATTGTAAGAAAGATGTGACGCTTCAGATATATAATCCAATTTAGACCTTGAAGCCTAAGCATCATGCATTTTTTTATTTCAAACCGTCGTCTCCAATTCTGAGGTTTAATAAACCATTGACAACAAAAAAGGTTTAATAGTTATTAAAAAAAAAGCTGAGTTGTCATAAAGGGAAGAGCTGATGTGTCACTCCCTTGTGAGTTACAAACTCAACTTTTATATAATAGATTCTAACTCTTTTTCTTTGCTTCTTTTTATTTTGGTTAAGAATATTATAACTTCTTATCATCTTTTTTCTCAAAGACGTATCTCAAAATGTCTTTCACGCATCGCTTTTTCTCCATATAATTTTCCTCAAAGATTTCAATATAGGGTGGTTTTATAAAAGTGAGAAATCCTCCTGAAGATGCATGGATATATATATATATATCACTATTGTGATTCATAATTTGCATTTGATCAAACATGTGGCAGTAAAGTATCATTTTATTAGAGGTCTTATAGGTGATGGAATAGTTCAAGTGTTTGCAACAGCATATAATCCGGCATATAATTTCACTAAAGTAATACCAGTTAGGATGTTTTTATGTGCTTTGAAGCTTCTCGAAGTCCCCGAAAATTGAGATGTTTTCTGCTAAGGCAGAGGTTGTGTGTGTAACCACTACAAGAAATATGACTATCGATAGCGTTCCAAGATAGCGTTTTTTGTGTAACTACTATTGTACATGGACACGGATTTTATCTATAGCGTTTCATTTTTTTGGACGCTATTTTTTCATTCCCGAGAAAACAAAATACTTAGGCGCGTAAATTTGCTTAGTTTTGGCACTTACTGGTACTTACAAAATCACTTAACTTTTTTCAACATAATCAATTCGACTTATTGATTTCTCTCTTTCTTCATTATTTTCAGAAGATCTTCTGTGTATAGGTTACTTCGAGACATTGTTGATCTCACCGATTCGAAGCTCTATTGATTAATCAAGAAGGTATCTTCCACATATACTTCAGCTTTTAGTTAATTTTAGGTCTATGTACATCGATTATGCGGTTTAGTTGATTTCGAGGTATCATCTACATACATATTGTTTGAATTCGTTAGATGTGGAATTTAGCTAAAAATGTTATTTTCTATTCTCAATTCTGAAATGATAATAAGGATGAGAGGAGGCTACACGTCGACATCCGGCTCTACTGGGGCCTGTCGTAGTAGACGTAACGATGTCTTAGAGGCTACACCTGCATCAACATAGGGTAAAAATGCAGCAAGAAAAACTAAGAACGTGTTCGGATCCTTAATTTTGACCCTACTCACGCGGGGATCTAATACCCAGAATCCAGTAGAATCACTTTAGTTATATAGAACATACAACAAGCTTTTAAAAACAACTTTAAGCATGCACAAAGGCCTAGAAGTCGCCTTGGTAGAGTGGTCCAAAAATGGTTGCAGAGTTGTTTACTCTTCTGTCAAAACAATCTTAATACTTAGCCAAAATATGGTTCTTCTGTTTTTAGTAACATCGTGTGCTTCTCACGTGACTCCCACTTAAACCGACTTGGGCTTGTCTCACACTTAATTCGAATTGTCCAGATCCAAGGAAGATTAGTAGTTATGAAACTTGTTTATACATTGTTACATATATAACTTGAGTACAGTACTATGATGTTTATGTAAATATTAGCATATAAGTAACTTTTAAGGTAATCTAAAATGATAACAGTACTATGATGTTTATGTAAACAAAATATCATACAAAACAAATATTACGGTAGAAGAAGCCGAGAAGATTATTTAAAATATTAGTATGTATACGAAAATATAACCATATGATGTTTTTTTATTTAAAAGAAGTTATAATGAACTAAATAAAAACGAACAGAGAATAACGATTTACAAAACTTGAGACAAAAGAGACATCAGTTTATTATTAAACCTTTAGAAAAAGTTTTATTTTGTTTAAATAGAAGTTGCAGAGACTTGACATGAAAAATCGCTTATATAAAGACCACGATCTTGAATTGACGTTTATGGGAAAAAGTCATTAAAGGCCGCATTGTTTATTGACATTTTTGTAAATAATTAATGTCATTGTGACAAAAAACATATTAAAAATTAAACTTCGGTTCGGCACTCGATTTTTGGTTTTTTCGTTTTGAAGATCAATTTATTTGGTTTAAAATTTTTAATTTTGGTTAAATTTTGGTTTTCCGGTTAAGTTTTGGTTATTCGGTTAATTTTAGCAAGTTCGGTTCGGGTAATAGAGATACGTTTATGTGTATGATACGAAATCGATTTTCTTGCATTGCATGTAAGCGTTACCTATGCGGAAAATGCATAGAAATATGTTTATTGGACAACTAAAAAAATTCATTTAAGAGACAATTTAATAATTTAATAACATGAACTAAAACAATTTCATTTTATTCACACGTTGTTTGTGTTTCACTCTCAACCCAAGATAAACCTTAATCCATATACAAAAGAGTAAATCCTAGTGTTGCACCGTCTCAACATTACACACCGTTTTAAAATAACTTATTAATAAAAAATTATCATTAAATAAGGAAAATCAAATAAATATTGACGTCAGCATTACACACGACGTTTAATAACGACACACATTTATAATACATGACTAAAACCATTATATATATAATACATAGATAAAAAATCTGTCATATTCTCATTATCTCGAATTTAAAAAAACTCAAAAAGATGAATCACCTCCTAGAAGATGTAGAAGACGATCCATCAACTCTCTCACGGTTACCAACCACAACAAGGTACAAAACTATGCTGAAACTTATGAAGATTCAGCTACAATGTTTGGAAGATTTCCGTAAAACCGAAGTTAGAGCAATGAAGGTAGACGCGAAGACCTCCATGTTAGAGAAGATAAAAAACACTCCTAATTTCAATCTGGAAGAGGAGCCGAAGAGATTGAAAAAAGAAAAAGAATACACCGATAACGAACTCAGCCACACTCACCGCTATGAAATAGACTACAGAGCATCCAGTGTTAGATTTTTAGGTTAAACACATTTAGTTTTTCATTTTTTTGTTTAAAACGATTTATATTTAGTGTTTCGTTCTTTTTCGTTTTTTTTTGCTGGTGTGATTTATTTTTATGTTTATGATTTTAATTTTTTTTATAGTAATTCATGTTTAGTTGTTTTTTCATTTTAAGTAACTTTGTACATATATATATTTTTTGTTAACAGTATTATAAGTCAAGTTATCAGTTGCACATTTTACGTACAGGTAAATTAATAATAATATTAAAATAAAATATTAGTAACAAACATAATTATAATTAAATTACAAAAAAGTTAACAATCATCAACTAACAACAACAAACAAACAAAACAAACAACACAGAAAAAAATCAAATGACAAAACGACCACCACCGATCATCTCATCAAACACGCAAATTTCATCTCCATCTTCCATCATTAGCTGTAAATAGAAAAACAGTATAGATATCAAAGATGATTTTTTAAATGTATAGTTAAAGTTAATATTATATTAATTCAAGGAAGGGTACAAACCGAATCAGGAGTCAAATCTGGTGATAGACGCTGGCCATGATAAATAAATCGAACAAAGTCGTATTGTATGTTTTTATGTTTGCGATACTCAAGCATCAATTTCTTGATTCTTGTATAAAAATTGATATTAAATTTATATTCGATTCCCTGGTTTATGTTTGTAATCAACATTTTAAAAATAAAATTAAAAATGTATAATAGAGGTTAAAATGTTTAAATATTTATTTGTCAAATAGAATAAAATAAACATGTTGGTCCACAAGTTTTAGAATCACCCTATTAACCTGACCGGTTTCAGGAGGTGGAGATCTCCTAGAAACACACAATTTTGCAGTAGTAATTGATGAACTCATTGAGAGAGAATAATGTTGTTTGATATATTTGAGAGAGAGAGAGAGAGAAAAAAAAATTTTAGTATGAAAATGCATCATTGACAAATGATAATTTATAGAAAAAAAGAAATGTGTCGTTTATGGAAAAACTATAACTTTATTTCTATTTTCTAAGTTTCAAGAGCCATTAAAGTAAGCTATAATAATACCTAGTAGAATATGTATTAGGTTACCATAATGATAACCATATTTGACAGATATGAACATGTATTTAATGCAATATCTGTATAATAATTTAAAATATTTCTAAAAATTATTTACAATCAATCTTCTATCTAAATCTATTTTGTTCCGAATATCAACAATGGGTTCAAGAAAAACAGAAGATATATTATCAAGTTTACCAGATCATCTTCGGGTCATAATAATATATTTCTTACCTTTCATAGTGCTTTAAAGACGAGTGTTCTATCTAAACATTGGAAGAATATATGTTATGAAACGGCCAATATCTCTTTCAAAGAATCCCAGGTCATGAAATTTTTGGTCGCAGAAGATGAAGAAACCAGAATAGTCTTCAGGGCTTCGTTTATTTACTATACAATTGAGTGAGTGTCAAGATTCTCTAGTGAATGCATCAAAAGCTTTGAGTTTTGTCTCTCTAATCCGGTTGTTTTTGAATCAGAGATCAAGCTGTTGATCGAGTTTGCGATCTCTAACCAAGTAAAGTATCTAATTCTTAATTCTCAAACAATACTCAAGAAGTAATAGAAGCAAATGTGTTTCCATTACCAGAAAGTTTTTCTAATCTAAATTTTCTTGAGTCATTGAAGCTATTAGGTTGTGAATTTGATCCATCAAGGTTTTGGAATTTGAATTCGATAAAATATATATGCTTTGGTTGGATGAATCTCAGGAATATTGTGTCTTTGATATCAAGGTCTCCTATTTTAAAATCTTTAACCATCGAAAATTGCTGGAACATTGGTTTTGAGATGATAACCGGGCAATAACTGGTTAACTGAGTTGATATTCGAGAATTGTGAATTCACCATGGAGTATACTACACTCATCAGCCATGATGTTAACAATATGTCCATTTCTCATTCAGATGATTCAAGAAAGTGATGATCTGACTCGTTTGCAAACACAAATGGAAACGAAACATTTGGTTATAAAGAAAAATATACAACCAAATGAATTTGTTGGTATTAGACCCATGATCAATAGTTGCCCAGATTTAGAAATACTGACATTTGTTATGATTCCTCCAAGACCGATCTTAGCTAAAGCTTTTCGGGTTGATTTAGAGAACTATTGGAGTCAAAAGATAGCACACAAATGTTTGAAATCAACTTTAAAAGTCGTGGAAGTTAAAAATTTTAGTGGAGGGTTTAGTGAAGTATTAATGTTGCAATAAATGATTAAGCATGGTCTTGTGTTAGAAAGAGTTGAGCTTCATTTGTCACATAGATTAGAAGATGGTAAAAAGATTTTGGCTCGTGCTGCTGCTGAATTGATAGGACGTAAGTTTGTGAGAGGTTCAAAACAACTAAGGGTTGTTATGCATAGTCTTTAAATAAAATGATCAATGTTGAACAATATGTTTTTGTAATGTTTTAATATAATGAATTTTGTTTTTTTCTACTATGTTTTTTTCTTATAAAATTTGAACACTAAAAATCTATTGTATTTTTGAAATTATCTATTTCTCTATCTCTCTGTCTCTCTATCAAGTTACATTTGGAAAGAGAAAAAGGTATTTATAGTCAAAAAAGTGTGATTGATTACTTTTGGAAAGAGAAAAATAAAAATTAAAAAGTTACAAAAATCAATTAATATGAAACAAAAAATAACAAAACCTAGAAAATTAAGTATTGAGATAGAAGTATAGAAATATATATTTTATATATTTGATTAGACAGCTCAGAAAAATTCATTTGATTAGACAACAAATTTGGTGTACCAATGCGAAAAATTTGTTGTATTAATGCTACTGATAATCGTACAAAGGTACAAAAGGGTGTACAAGTCACCTTTTCTGGTAAACAAATTTTTTGTTTTTTTATGAAACCAATATTGACGACAATATGGTATCCTAAACTGATAACCCTAAACCTTAAATGCTTAAATATACCATAAAACCTAAACCCTACAAAATAAAAGTTTCGAGAACTTTTGACAGTTTTTTCAGTGGTTCAGTTTTCACATTTGAGTTGTTTAGTTTTCACCTTAGAGTTGTTTAATTTCAAAATCGTAAACCTTAACACTAGACCCTAAACTGACATAAACCCTTTGAACTTATAACTAATATATATTACTCAAACTCATCTAATATAGTCTATATCCATTTAAATCTACATGCAACAACTTTTGAAAGTTTATTAAGTTGTTTAGTTTTCACATTTGAGTTGTTTAATTTCAAAATCGTAAACCTTAACACTAGACCCTAAATTGATATAAACTCTTTGAACATGTAACTAGTATTACTCAAACTCATCTAATATATTTTATATCCATTTAAACATACATGAAACAACTTTTGACAGTTTATTAAGTTGTTTAGTTTTCACATTTGAGTTGTTAATTTCAAAATCGTAAACCTTAACACTAGACACTAAACTGATATAAACCCTTTGAACTTGTAACTAATATATATTACTTAAACTCATCTAATATAATCTATATCCATTTAAATATACATGCAATAACTTTTGACAGTTTATTAAGTTTTTTAGTTTTCGCATTTGAGTTGTTTAATTTCAAATTCGTAAACCTTAACACTAGACCCTAAACTGAT
>OVBE01012785.1:0-12227 GCA_900406425.1 Iberis pinnata
CTCAATTTCTTTATTCTTGAGACGGCGAGGAAGTGGCCTGATTATAGCTTTATCCTCCTCTCCATTGATTGTTGTCCCTTGTGAAACCCTCAAAACATGGTTCCTAGACTTAAGATGCTGCTCATGAGCCTTAGAACTCCTATAACCTTTACTACAGATTCCACAACTATAAAGCATAGGTTCTTCATCTGATTTACTTTTATCCAAAGCAAGTGCAGATTGTCTAGCCTCAAATAACTCTACTGTAACTCCAGGAACTCCAGCAACCTAAAAATTTCAGTATATTCTATTCAAGAAATCGAGATCAAGACTCTTAACCCAAGCAATAGATACAAGCAAGAACAATTCTACAACCTTCAAAAGAACCACTCAAGATAAAACCATTTATACATAAACCGGAAATTTTTGTTTTCTCAGATAATTTCACACCTCTGCTACACAGACAATCGGAAATAACAGCAAAAAACGCGAATAGTAACTCGATTGAAATCGATAAATTCACCTTGCGCTTGAGATTGTAACGGTGCCAATCGGACTTGTAATGAAGCTTTCGCTCTACTTCGTCGTCAAACTCCATGTTACACGCGTTACATGTTAAACCCGGCATATTGAATCACGATTCGATTCAATAGATGGAAAATGGAGAAGAAATCTTGGGTGAAGATGGATTAAATATATGAATAGCGACGGCTCGGCGAAAGAGAGAAATGCCCAAATTGATTGATTGATTGCTTTGCCGTCGAAAGATGTAAAGAAAAAGAAAAACAAAAAAGGCGCCGATTTTAGTGACCGATATGAATATAGCCCATTTAAATTTTGTTTGGCCCAATCATGTTTTTTTCTTTTGTTCTCAAGGAGGTCGAATAATGTAGTTCTTGATGAACTAACTCATGATAATCACATGTTTTGAAACAACTAGTTAGATCTATTACTTATTTGTTTTATAACCTACAATTAGATAAATATCTCAAAATTATAACCCACAATAAGATTAATATCTCACAATGATAACCTATAATGAGAGTCGGTTCTAGACAAAACCTAGTGAAATATTTGTCTTTGATTTCTAATTTTTTATTTTATTTTATATAGGTTTAAAAATTTTATAGGCTTCCACATTTTTAAATAACAAATACATGAAAATATTCTTTTTCTTTCTATCAAACCTCCATAATTTCACAACCGGCCATGCCTACAATTATAATTAGAATTATAGTTAGTATGTTTCTTCATGCTTGGGTAGTAGAAGAGTACAAATGAAACCTCAACAATGTACGAGTCGAACACTAACTTAAATATATATCATCGAATGGTTAATGATTAAATTTTTTTTATAAAAGTTACTTAATCTTATTATATAAATTAGAACAAATTTAATGTGAGAATCACATGTGCGCTATATATAACTCATGATATTATAATATGTACTAGATATATACATCGATTGCACGAATTAGTTTACTATAGTTACTGCTAAAATAAAGATTTAAACATACCTGCGAGTTGCAATTCTTTTCTTAAGTCAGATAATCGCTTTCTTCTTCCAAAATACCATAATTTTATAAGGTTTTTTTGCATCCGATTGAAAACAAACTTGTAAGCATACATACATAAATTGATACATTCTAGAAACTATAAGACATAAATAATTTTATATCGATAGGTTACCAATTTTCCTATGATGCTTGTCTGCAAGCCATGTAGTCTTCATGTTGATTTCCTGCCTTTTTATCAAACTTTTATATATTTGAAAAAATCTCGAATGTGTAGTCTTTCTATCATTTATAGCCATATATATAAATCTTTAGTGAGAAAGATGAACACATACAAATTCAGTTTTCAGTACTCATCTAGTTGCACAAAAGATCAACATTCGAATGGGAGTAGAAAATGCGACAATGAAGACGACAATTAACTTATTAATATTAGACAAGAACTTTGATAACTTAATATTAGGTCGCATCTTTCCCGTGATGTCGTAATTCTATGCTAGTGTTCGGTTGTAGCCTTTTGGTAGAGTTTTTCAGATTTTTCGTCCTTGTGTAATGATAAACATGAATTTAGTCAATTCTATGTCTAAGCAAGTATCTCAAACTCACTCATGTCATTGCAGTATTTGAGAGTCAATCCAAATAAGGGTTTTGACGCACTAAAACCTATGAGAATTTCATTTAGTCTAAGCAATTAAATGTTTTTTGTTTAAATCTATCATCCTAAAAAGCATAAAACTCAAAATAAACAAAAAGTCAACTAAATGTAAAAGCAATAAAAAGTCAACAGGATTAAGCAAAAGTCAACTGCAAAATGAAATGTAAATCAAGATAAAAGACTAAGCAAATGGACAAAGACAATCGATTCGGGTGATCAAATGACATTCTATGATGTTAATACTCACTTAATAATGTTAATCTTTGGTCTAGAATTCCCTTAATTAGACTAATCCACTCTCATGGATCTAATTTATGATAAACCACTAAACTAACTAAAAACAATCTCTTGGATAGTATCATTTAGCAAACAATAGTTGGTTTAGAAATTTCATCGAACACCTTTCGGGCACAATTCATCCTATGATCTAAACTTGAATGGCCAAGACAAAATTAGCATTAAGCACATCTATTGAATGAAGATATAAGCTATTCAACTCCTAAACATCATATTCAATCATTTAATCATTTGTTTAGGGATGAACTACTCACTAACCATTGATAAAACACAAGTTCTAATGATGAAAATGTGTAAAATCATGATTAGAAACAGAAAATGAAAAAAATTCTCAACTTAAACAATGATCAAAATTAAAATTAAACAAAGACTCAAATGTTTACAAAAGTTTTCTTAAATAGGAAAAGAGATTAGAACATTCAAGCATAAGATTAAGTTTAGAAACCTCATATAGTATTCTGAAAAATGACATTGGGTTAACCCAAAAAAATTGAGTTAATCCAATTGAAAATGGGTTAAAACTTGGAAAAAGTGTTAAAATTTTTGAATTTTTGGGCTGGGATCGATCCAAACCGATCATTGCCCTTGGAATTTGCATATTTTGAGGATCAGTTTGGATAAACCGATCTGATCTTCGAGGTCCATAACTCTTTCATCTTTGAAGATATGGTGTCATGCGATAGCACTTTGGAAAGTTGACTCAAAGGGATATAACTTTGATGAAATATTCTTATCCTAATTCACAATAGAAGGTGGTGTAAAATATGCATCTTTGGGGTGCACGATTCGGAGCTTAAAATCTAGCGGATCACAACTTTACCGGTTCATATCTTGCAATTTCCTGGGGCATTTAAGGTGATTTTTGGCTTATTGGAAAGCTTGAATGTATGGCTACAATATTCTTCAAGATTCCATGATGAAATTTTCATTTTAATATCCCCAAATTTCTTGATCTTTAAGGTTTATTGTTTTGATCCATATTAAGTCTCATTTTTGGCTCTTTTGCATCCAATTGATCTCTCTTTTGAATTCATTCATCTTCNATGAAACATGAAATGATATGAAAATGCAACATATACATTCCTAAATGCAAGTGAATCTACTTAAAATGAATATGAAACAAGAGCTAAAATCCATTAAAAACACAATATATCATGCAATAGTTTATTTTTGGTCTTCGACTTTCTTTGTATGATTTCTGATATTCTATCAAAAACCGAGAAGGTGAAATAACACTTTAACATTTACATTTACACCAAAAAAGGAAAGTGTAGATTTGCAACAATTTTCTTATAAATTTTTGGGGCACGTTTCATATTTCAAGTTTTACGTTATTGCTACAACAAATTGTTTGTCTTGTCATAACTTCCATACTTTATCACATGTCAAAAATTTACTAATTATAAAATACCAAACACTACGTATAATATTATGAAGTGGACCTTTAATGACTCAATTTTTTTTACTTCATTGACGTCTCGTTTCTATAAATTAATTATGATTTATTTAATTGATTATTTAAAATTATGAAAATCATAAAATTGTGTTGAGGTGGAAGCATGATAGGAGAGAACATACTCCCTATTTATATAATAGGTTATTATTATTATTTAGAATGTGACACATTTTAGTATTAATTTTTAATGAAGATAAGATAAAAAAAGATAAAGAAAACAAAAAATGATAAAAATACGAAAAAGTTTATAAAATTAAAAAATTAGAAATTATACAATATAGTATATATATATATATATATATATATTTATTGTATTCTATAAAACTAGAGAAAAATGATATATANTTTTTGGTAATTATATAGTAATGTTAAGATTATATTTTATGATAATGAATGTTTTTATGTGCATACTAACGTTAATATTTATACATAATATTGATTATGTCCTAGTTTTAAATATATTATTTTAATACAATTTATTGTAAATTCTTTACTCATTTGAGATCAAAGTTTTAGCATGCATGCAACTTCTTAAGAAAGGGACATTGTTTTCTAGTACTAAAAACATTTTGTTTTCCAAGTTGCAGTACATACTCTTTTTTGGGTCAAATGTTGTTGAGAATTCTTACTTTTTTCTTTGTTAATCTTAGTGAGGCATTTGTGTGATACCATTCCAGTTTTTCAAGAAAAAAATTGCATATTATGTATTTTATTTTTAAATGACTATAGCGAAGTTTTTGTATATCCATTATGATATATGATACCAAAATGCAGCTAAAAAGAGATCCAGCTCTAATAAGTTATGGAATATTCAAGATAAAATACACCAAATCAGAGCTAAAACAACAAAAGAAATGCTTAAAAGTTTATCCCTCATGAGTGTAGTCCTGTTGGAGTCGAAACATAGCCCATATGTTGTAGATGCATCTTTGAATGTTGATGGAGTAGTCTAAGACAAGACAATTATTATTTATATTGCACCGAGACGGGAAACGGAAACGAAAATTGGGATGGAGATAGGGATGGGAAACGGAAAAACTAAAAAATTGTAGATACGATGACGACATAGTGTTAATAACATAATAAAAATATCGAGAGGTTGTAAACAGAAAAAAAATCTTCAAACATAAGTAAAACCATTCAAGTTCGAAAAGAAAAAAACACAATTTTAAAATTTCAATGAAGATAGAATGATAAATTAAATCAATAATCAGCTACTAAATCATCTTCCAAATCCGGTTCATCCAGTGTGAGATCCGTAAAGTCTAAAAAATTCACATCATCCATAGATTCAAAGGTATCTCCACCCACATCTTTATCTTTTCTTTGGGATAATGTTAATAATTTCTTGACAAAAGACATAAGTTATTGTGGATAAACACCAAATATTGAGCATGACTTGTATTGAAGTTGTTCCTTCTTAGTGAATGAAGAAAGCGTAAGTACTCCAATTATGTTCTGCACACGAAGAATAACTAGGTTGTCCGAGCACTTTAAGTCCCAAGGTCTGAAGAAGAGGAGTATGAGCACCAAAAGTACCCCACCAGCTTATAGGTTCCATGGTAGACATTGTTGGAAGGCATCATAAATCCTCGTATGGACCGCTTGTCATAGAAAATAATGCATACTCATTCATAACTCTAAGCTAATCATCTTCATTGGAAAAAAATCTTTTGAAGCACTTTCTCCTCTCAAATGAGATCTTTCCATCCTTATGCGGAGAAACTCTTGTGGAGTTTTCATTTAGCCATGCATCACTATATAATCTAATAATATTCCAAACATGTTAAGATTCGAGATGAAATAAGATTTATATATATATATATAATTTAAATCACATACTTTGGATTAAAAAAGTGAGCTAAACAATGTAAGGGAGTGTTATTCTTTTTCCAACGACTCACTAAAATCTTGTGAAAAACTTCATAGGAGAAACTAAAGTCAAACATTTGACGTTGTTTTTTTTTTTTTGTAGATCTCAACCTTCACCTTTTCAATCATAGAATCCCATCCCACATCTCATATACCAAGTGCAAACATGGTTTTTCAGTGACACAACATATAATCATATCATATATAGGCCTTATGAAATCGATAATGTAAGACAATTTTTCTCACCAATCATCATTCAAAATCTTCTCTTTAACCGAGCTTGCTTTTACATTGTCATCTTCTTTATAAGAAGACCATTCTTCACTTATGACTATGGCTTGTAGACCCCTCTTGATAAGCTTTAGTGTCTTAAACATCATGATAATGGATGCAAAATGAGTCTCAACAATTGTAAGTAATTGTAGAGTAATAAACTTAGTAAAGATTGCGAGTCTCATAGAGTGGTTCATGATAAAGTTTTTAATTTTCAGGGCATATGCATGAGTGTTGGTTATCCAGTTACACTCCTCATACGTTTCTTCATTTCATTCAGTATTTTTGGCTGCACAAATATTTTTCACCATAAGATTTAGAGTGTGAACTCCACATGGTGTCCAATAAATGTGAGGAAACATACTCTCAATAATCTCTCCAGAAACCTTACAATTTGCGGCATTATTTGTGATGATCTGCTCAACATTTTGATGACCCACCTCGTTGATAACTTCTTTTATCAAATCAGCGATGGATAATCTACTTTTCACCTCACCAAGATAATCAACAACCTTCAAAAATAAAAGACCATTCCTGAAGTAGCCATGAAATTAATCAAAGGTTTTCTTTTTGGATCACTCCAACCATCACTCACAATCGTGACTCCTTTTTCTTTTCATGTCAACTTAATTGGTTCCAACAACTTCTCAATATTGGAAATTTCTTGTTGTAACAAGGTTGTCCCTAGCTTTTTATAACCCGAAAGTATATATCCATCAAGTTTGTGCTCATCGGAAAATTGATAGGACCTCAGATAATGTGAATTTCTTGCAAGATTAAACAATAAACCTACCGTAAAATACATCCTCGAAATCTCTTGATCCAGCTGAGCTCTGATTTCAATATTAAACGCATCGATAAGAGGCGAAGAACAAGGTTTTCTTTTCTTATTAAGAGCGAAATCGGTCTTAGTCTCGCAAGGCAAAGGCACTTCTCCATTTCCGGAATCTGATTTGTTCCTCTCAAACTCATATTGTAATCTTTGCATTTGACTTATAGGAGCTTTCTTACAAAAACAAACGCTTTGGTTTTTTTTTATCCACAGGAGATGTGATTTAACTTTTGAATATGAACCTTGCTGAATCAGACCACAATAACGACACTTGAATTTCCAAATTCCTCTAGATGCTCTTCCTGTTTTCTCCATTTTAGTCACATGCTTCCACAATGGAGCTTCTTCATTAGAACATTCATCATTAGAGGTCATTTGTACACACATGTCATATTAGAACTCAATACATATAAAACCAAATCTATAGTCACGAACACAAACAATAAACTAAAAAGTAGTATACTAATATACGATGAATTGATATTAATAATATGAGGATGATACGAGACTTTGATAAGATGACAAATTAATTCTGTTTATATAGAAACAAATATGTAGAGCTCGCGATCATAACTCAAAAGACATTAACGTGCGTGAGGAATGAGGATAATACAAAAGACTCACACCATTCACTTGAGAGTTGAGTTGAGGTTCTCAAGGCTAAAGTGAGGAAGCGTTGAAGGAGATAGTAGAAGGTCACGACGAATTAACTGGTAAAACCCTAATTAGAAACTTATATCTTTTCTAATTTCTTGTATTTTACATTTTTTTGTAAATAGGCTAAAATACAAATTTGAAGCCAAGAAATATTTTCGGAGACGTCCCCGTGACAAACTTCATCGTCCCCTAACCCAATGCTGTCTCCCGTTGTGACCGAAACGTTTGAGGGACGTTCCCAAGATGTCCCCATGCCGTCCTTGCCCCTGACACGTTTTTGGTACGGGAAACACTACGTCATAGAAGTCTCCGTGCAGCATAACATTGGTATCCACACATGAACTCAAGATCGTTCCTCAAAGGTTTTTTTACTGTACATATCATATCAACACATTTTGCAGTTCCTTTTTGTTGCATAAATACATTTTTCAGTGATTCATGCTCTTCAGTTTCTCAATTGTATTTGACAATGGAACCGGTGTAGATGACGACTTTATCCAACCTACCTAGACTTTTGAAGACACCACAAATGGTAACATTATGGATTTTGAATTTCTTTTGGATTTAGATGATGTTTAGTTAAGTTATTTTTTTATTTATTGTGTTTATATGTAATTGTCTCGGCTCTTGGGGCAACTCTGGATCCAGTGCTGGCTTAGGAGGGAAGATGGAGAGTGCGATCGCCCCAGGTTCCGTTTAGTATATTACTAATTTAGAGAGTTTTTTGAAAAATTAGATATATAATTTTTAAATAGTAAATAAAAAGGTCCATAAATATATATGTTTATGACTTTTGAATAAATTTTACGGTTAAAACTTAACAAATAAGTTTATAATAATATTTTAATAATTTATTATAAATTAAATATAAAAATCTCAAAAAATTAGTTTCTGCTGAAGGGCCTATAAAATGTTTGAGCAGACCATGTTTGGATCCAAGTGGAAACTTTTGTATCCCAAAAGATGTGTTTGAAACATCAAAAGAGGTTGACAAAAAAAAACGAAACATCAAAAGAAGCTGATGAAATAGCTGCATCATTTCCTACTTCTTACAGATTCCATCTCCATCACCAAGCTGAAACTCATGATGATGATGATATCACAGTAGGGAATGGCTCAGATAATACTTTTGATAACTATAATGTAAACAATAGCAGCGACTCGAACGCATCACATAACAGTTCAAGCACTCATGAAGAAGAGTAGCTCCTAGGAGAACAATCTCTATCGAATTCAACAAGTAGCTGCAAGAGTACAACTAAGATTATGCCATACACAAGAAAAGGTAGAGGCCGAAGTAGAGGAAAAGGTTGAAGAGTTTGAGGCAAAGAAGAGTTGTACACAGAGCCGTTCCTGAGCCCAAGCAGAGCAAGCATGTGCTTGCGGCCACTTTTTCAATTTAAAAATTTTAGTTAAGAAAACGGCCCATTTTTTGAAAAATTGTACAATTTTGGCCTATTTTTCCATTGTAGCTTGCGGCCTTAAAAATTTTTTGAAATCTCAGGACCGGCCCTGGTTGTACACAACAACAACCAAATGTAGTAGGAGAGGTAGGATTATGTGACATGTTTCTTTTAGATTTCAGTCTCACACTGTTTGTGTTTGGTCTTGTTGCTTTAGATTCTTTTGCAGTTATGTCAATTGTATCTCTGTTTTTCTTCTTTCCTGTATCTTTAATTTAAGTTTGAAGTTTGGTAACTTGATTTAATCCCAAGTACAACAAAAAGCAAAACGAACAAAACTCAATAAGGAAATCTTATTAAGAGAGACAGAAAAAAAAAAAAAAAAANGAGAAGAAAACGAACAAAACTAAATCAGTAGCGATCGAAGCTAATAAACAAACACAGACTTTCAAATCTGAAATCAATACGAATAAGCCCATGAAGATTTAATCGAAGCGGAAACAGAAGAGTAAATAACGGGCGGACAAAATCATTGGGGTTGGTCGGAAGTTACTTCTTTTGTTCGGTTTTGTCTGAATTTTAGTCAAATCTTTTATGCTCAAATCAATCTTCCGACACTTGGTTTTTTCTGCTTACAAGTTTGGGTCCCGCTTCTCATTACCCGCTAAGTTTCATCTAATCTTCAATTCGAATTTTATCTTAATAAAGCAATTCGAATTCATTTGCTCTGTTCTAAAGCTCCACTGATCTCGTTTTGCTCCAACTGAAATTTTGGGAATTCTCAAGGTCTTAGCTTTTTCTTCTTCTAGTGCAGCTTCTTATAANATGCAGTTTCTTATTCTTAAGGGATTTGGTAACTTTGAGCTAAGTTCTGTAATATATTCTGATACAGAATCAGCCAAAGTGGAATTTCTAGGGTTCTTGGATTTGTGTTAGGTTGGTTAGTAGATAATGAATCTCTAGGCTCTTGGTTCTGGGAACATGATTGTATAGCTTCTAGATTTACAAACTCTTATGTTGTTTGGGAATTGAAATGAGAATGGACTGTATACTAAATAGTTTCTGCTAAGTTTCTTGAAATGTTGCTCCTGGATTTGAGTTTGAGAAGTTAAAAGTTTATACTCCTCTGACTGTTTCATCAGTTTAGAAGAAGTATGCAACATTCTCAAGGTCCCAGGATTGATCTAGTTGAGCTGAAGTTACATATTGTGAAGAAGATTGGAGTTGAAAGATCTAAAAGGTATTTTTATTACTTGGGTAGGTTTCTGAGTCAAAAAGTCACTAAGAGTGAGTTTGATAAGTCATGTTACCGTCTTCTAGGGAGGGAGAATCTGTCTCTACATAACAAGCTGATTCGCTCGATCTTGAATAATACATCTCTAGCTAGATCCTCACCATTAGTCCACAATAGGAATGATCATTTTTATTCAAATGGAAAAGCGGAAAGTTTGTTGCATCAACGACTTTGTAATAGAAACACAGAGAATGGAGATTTGGCTGCTTCTTTTGCTTATCAAAGATCAGGCCGGTTTGATAAAGGTCAGGTCGCAACTTCAGTTAGTAGAGTTAATGAAGCTAAAGAGGAGCGAGGTAGCTTGATGAGTCCTATAGTTGCACCTCTAGGGATCAGTAGGACTTGCAGAACAGTTCCAGTTTCTACCAGAGCTGACTCAATTAGTTGCTATGGAAGTTGTGAATTATCAGACAAAGATATGCTTAGAAAGCGAATGGATAATATTGCATTAGCACAAGGTCTTGAAGGAGCTTCAATGGAGTGTTCTAGTATGTTAAATAACATGTTAGATGTCTACCTGAAGAAACTGATCAAATCATGTGTTGGTTTAGCTGGAACTCAAGAACAACAGCCTTTGTCTTTGCTTGATTTTAGTGTAGCAATGGAGTTAAATCGATATCAACTTGGCGAAGACTGGCCATTACTCCGGGAGAGAATATTAATGCGTTCATTCAAGGAACGAGGAGGAGTCTGAGTTGAGATACAGAATGTTGCAAATTCTTCCAAGTAAGTTGCTCTGCTCTAGCCATTTGTTTTGGAGCAAAACACTGCATTGCGTGATCGATCTGATGGCAGAGACACATCTACGTCCTGCAGCTGCAGACTCGAGGCAGGTTAGTAGATGTTTCTAAATGTAGCTAATCCTCAAGAACCGTGTTTGAATGTAAAGTAGTAATTTGGCCATCTAAGCTGATTTTTAAACTCCCNCCGGTAAAGGAATCAAGAGAAAGTTTTGGCAGAGATACTTTGGGTTTCAAGAGAGACCAAAGGTACAAACTATCATGTAACAGGTTCAGTATTGCTTTGTTTGTAACATATCTTATAAAAACAATGACATCACCCTTAACAGTTACATTTTTGTTTTCTAATTCAATGAAAAGAAATTATTTTTATATTCCACAATGTGGTTTTCTTTCTTAGCTTAAATTATAAACTGTTTCAGATGATCCAGCCAACTAATATCTATGGAGATTCATGAAATTCGGATTCAATATCACTAATCTGAAGAAAGGAAATGGTGATGCCTTATTTAGACAGGTTCCATAGTTGATCACAAGGTCTAAGATAAACGAAAAACTACGACGAAGAAGAAAGAAAAAGAAGAAGGTTATTTAGAAGCTGAGGCCTCTGCACTAGCTTTGCAGATTGGACACCAACTCTTGACCCGCAACCACTCTTGCGCACAATTCAAATGGTAGGAATGCTCACAATGTAGCCTCCCAACTTCATCTTGTATTACATACTCTTCCTGAGATATGAAGAAAGCCAAATTTATGAGCTATCATAATCATAGCTTTATATTCATCGTCATGATCATCATAATAAACAAAACAATTTTCTCAAGCCATAGGAAAAGTTTGATGTTGTTCACTTAAACTATTGCACACCATGGAAGATTCTACTTCAGATTTAATCAAAGCCAAAGATAAGAGACAGACCTGGCAGATGCTACATTTGGTATCTTCAGTGTGATCACAAAGAGTTTTGGTGATAGAGCCAACACTTGAAGGTTTCATCTGATAGATGCTTGTTTTCAAGCACTTTGATATTACTTCTTCTGTGAGACCGGTACTTACTGTACCAATCCTCTCTCCTAAAGCCAAGAGTTCCTATATTCATTCAAAAGAAGATACAAACAGTGAAGACACAATGTCCCAAAAACGTAAAGCGGGTTGAAAAAGATGTAAAGACAAACCTCATAAGACATGTTATCAATGTCTAGCCTCATGTCTCGGTGTTGGTCATAGAATCTTAGTTCCCTGTGAAGAAAACTTG
>OVBE01012787.1:0-13140 GCA_900406425.1 Iberis pinnata
GTAAATAATCTTTCGCTAGTAGGTCAGTCGTAAACACGATGAGTTGAACGTTAATCCGGCTCTTGATGGTTGAACAGAGGTATCTCAGCCGTGTTAACATCCAATAAGTATAACACAGTCAACTGCAATTAATCAGCATGCGAAACATAACTCAGCCATCTCTAAGTATAACTTAGAACAATTTTCAACAAGTCATCACGCCGAAATATAAGTTAGCTTTAACAAAAGTACATAAGTCAGCAGAAAAGAGTAAGTCAGCCGTATTCTTGTATGTCAGCCATTATGTAAGTTGACTTATGAACGTAAGTCAGCCTTTTAAAAATAAATCAGCCAGCCAGTTTTTGTAAGTAAGTCGTCACGGCCGGGTGACTTATGCGCGTAAGTCAGCTAATTTCTCTTAACTCAGCCAGCTTTTGTAAGTAGGTCATCACGAGCCAGTGACTTATGCCTGTAAGTCAGCTAATGTCTCTTAACTTGGCGGGTTTCAGTAACTCAGCTGAAACATAACCATAAGTCGTCTCATTAATACACGTCAGTGAATTCCTACGTGGCGAATGGCATTCCGGTAAATACATTTTTGTCACAACATAATAGAAGGGTACGCTAGGCATTTCAAAAATGCAAGTAATAAAAAAAGATTTGTATGGTTCTAGTCATTTTTACTAAAATGTATCGTAGTTAAGCTATTTTCCCTTTTGTTTTACCTATAATATTAATTTGTTTAGGTAGTTTTACGTTTCAGTTTTCGGCATTACCATGTACGCATACGTGATTAGTGCAATAATACGTTTGAAATTATCATATTTTTAAAACAGTCATTTAGAAGTTGTTCTTACTAAGAAAGTGTTCTTATGAAGACAATGGAATGTATAAGAAAAATTCTTAAACAAGGAGTAATTTTTAGTACATGTTATTTTGACTATTAGTTTTTTGGCATAAATGTTATTTTCACTCATCAATGGAGTATGTGTTATATTAAAAGTCGAATACTAATTTATTTTCAAATACTCAATCAATGAACTAATATAAATAAAATCAAAATACTAGTAAGCCGTAGTATTCTATAGTTTTACAACATCATCATTCACTTGGATAATGATGTGATCCAAACAATAGATGAGTGAAACCAATTTTTTTCCTTGGCCGCCTATTATTATTTTTTCCTTTTACATTGTTCTCCAATAGATGGCTTCCTCTTATGATGTTTACTACATTTCCTCTTGACGCGGTCTGGAGGTATGATCTGAAGCTCTTTGATGTAATATGGTACATTCTAATCAGACATGTCCATCACATAATAAATGGTCTTGTAATAAAACAGTGCCCAAATTTCTGTCCAATAATATTTTGAGCACATATCATGATACTCTAACTTTGAAGCAATGTTTCAACAACTTCTTCAAGGTCAAGCAAAAAGTGCAATGGAAACATCTAAGAAGTTTGGTGAACTCCATAAAAAAAATGGACTCCTTATTCAACGCCATGTATGCAAAGATTGACGTTCTAAATTCAAGGGTTATTGCTTTGGAGAGCAAGTTTACTTCCACTTCTGTTTCTGCTCCAACCACAAATGGTCAACTTCCGGGAAAATCAATTCAGAACCCAAAGGAGTATGCACATGTCAATGCAATTTTCTTGAGGGGGTACACATGACCTTTCTTTTCTCACTTGTCCTGCTCACATCACTGAGGACAGCGTCGCTCAAGTTTTGGGGGATTTGAGTTTAAATGGAGCTGAAACTGCATATTCTGGAAAAATTGATTCTTTGATATAGACGAAATCAGAGTCAGCTGCCAGAACCAAGCTTGTTCTTGGTGAAAAGTTATATGTTTCAAAGGAGAAGGAAACACCTTGCGTCCCACCACCTTATATACCAAGGTTTTCATTCCCATCACGGTTCAAGAAGGAGATAATGGCAAAATACCCAAAAATCTTTGAGAAATCCATGAAGGAGGGTGAAGCTCAATAAATGATGGTACCAAATGATGAATACAATGCCATAATAGCAGAAAAGCAAGAAGACCCTGGTTCATTCACTTTATCATGCTCACTAGGTCCATTGACCTTCAAAAAGTGTATGTCTGATTTAGGAGCATCCATCAATTTGAAGCCCCTCTCTGTTGCCAAAAAGATGGGGTTCAATTAGTATAAATGTTCCAACATATCTCTGATTTTGGCTGACATATCCATTACGAACCCTCATGGACTTTTGGAGAACTTACCCATCAAGATTGGGAGTGTAGAGATACCCACAGACATTATGGTTTTGGATATGCACAAAGAACCAAAAGATCCACTGATCTTGGGAAGGCCATTCTTAGCTACGGTTGGAGCTTTGATCAATGTCAAGAAGGGAAACCGCAGGTTGAACGTAGGAAATAGTCCAAAAATGATTTTCAACATCAAGGACAAAATGAAGAAGCCTACAATCCAAGGTCAGTTATTCTCTATCAATGAGGTGGATGAGGACAATCATGAAGATGGGTACTCAAGAAGTGACTCGTTGGAGTATGATTTGATAAAAGACCCAAACAAGAATTCAAAGCATACAAAAGAATTTGGGGTTGTCAAAGAACCAGGTGCAAGAGTTTCTACAAAGTTAGAAGAAACCAAAAAAATTGGGGATAACAGCTAATGAGAGAAAATTTCCCATTTCAAAAGAAGGAATTCTGAGCTCGAGCACTAGCTTAAGCACATCTCACCTCAGAAGCCTACTCCAGGCATAACCTCTTCTGAAAACAGTTTTGAGCTCCAAACCCCAACAACAGACCTTAAGAGGGGTGATCAAGTGTTTCTGCTCAACCCAATGCTCGAGCACTATCCATAGGATGTAAACCCAAAACGCCTCAGGAACTTCATAATCAAGGAAATTATGCCTGATGGAGCAATCATATTTGTTGTGGAACCTGATAAAAGGTCAAAAGGGAACTATCAAATCAACCCGAACAATGATGGTTGGTTTAGTCTAGGAAGAAAACCTGGTAAAAGGACATCAGTTCTCCTTGGAGGACTGTCTCAGGGTCACTAGAGCTTAAACAGGAAGTCAAGTTTAGTGACTACAAACAAGCTCACTTGGGAGGAAATCAAATGTCTATCTTTGTACATAGAAAATTTTCAATTTGTGTCTAGTTTTTCTTTTAACAAATTTAAGTTTTTGCTCTGTTTTGGGTTTTTCAGGTACCCTTGATCAATACTATGGACACTTGGTGTGGGTAAAAGAGGAAAGCAGAGTCAACTTGAGGAAGTCACAAGCGAGCCCAAGAATTTCCGCATCAAGCTTAAGACAAGGGGGACACATCACTTTGATCTCCATTTCAACCACTTTCTCCCACTCAACCTGAATACATTACAACTCCAACGCCTTTTCACTGTTTATACCATAGCATATTTTCTGTTTATTGTTGTGTTTTGGTCCTAATTTCTCCTTCAAGTTTTCATGACACAAGGGACTGTGTAATTTGGGGGAGAGGTTAGGAGGTATTGATCATGTTTACTTGTTCTCTTATTTCAATTTTGCATCTAAGGCATATAAAAACAAAAAACTGAAAAATTTTTGAAAATCGTTTTCTAAAAACATATTGTTCATGTAGTTGCATTTAGGTTGTTAGGACTGTATTTAAGTTTGTCATTTGTATTTCCATAGGGAACTAGGATGATAGCAACCTTGTAAGTATGATGTTTTCTTAGGTAGTATCAATGACCTGGTTTAAAACTAAAGTAAGACTGCACCATACTTAGAATGTGAATTGCATGATCCTTTCTTATCTGAAGCATGTTGCGATATGAAGTTTATCTCTGTTTATTAGAACCTAAAATTGACATTTTTGTTGGACTTGAACTCGTGGATAACATATACATATTTGGGTTATCTTCTACCGCTTCACCACTCTTGTTAATCCAAATAGGCTCCCCACCCTTGAATCTTGCCTTCTTTCAAGCCACTTATCAATTACTGAGTGTAAGGTCTTTTCATGAAATGAGCTTGGTAGAAAGTGTTAGGTTCGAACTGATAGAAATGGAATTTCATGTTGTTATAGTCCATGCTTTTGGGACTAGATAAGACTATGTGGGATTTGGTTCTGGGTATTGGAGTTAGTTTTACAAAGAGGAAAACATGTTGGGAATCTGGTAAAAGAAAAGGGTATAGTTATGAATCTTAGGAGAGGAAAGGAAAAGAAAAGAAACCAGAATAGTCTAGTAAAGGGTTGGGGGGAAAGGATATGAAAAGTATGGTTTGTGCAGAAACAGAAAAAGGAAATGACAAGGAAAGAAAAAGGTAAAATCCCAAGAAGTTAGTGAAAAAGCACAAAAAGATCAGAAATCATAGGTACTAAAATCTGAAAGTCCCCAAATCCACTAGAAATCGAATAAGAAAGGAAATTCTCCTAAGAATTGTTAAGAGAAAGATGAAAAGAAAAAAAAAATGTCAATGACTAATAACACTTTGAGCTTTAAAAGGGTAGAATTAGGGTCTCCTACCGGGTTTAGAATCAGGGAAATTTTAGTTTTAATGACTTTGGGTATATGGGATTATGTTCTTGTATGCATCTAAGTGTTTCTACCTTTAGCATTCTGCTAAAGCTCATTCCTTTTTTCAGAGAACCCTACTCTGAAATGTTAACCAATGCATAAAGGGGTCATTTTTATCCCTTAACCAGTCCCTTAGCCAAATGAGTTCAATGAATGTACCTGACTTGATCCATGGTTTCTGTTTAATGAATGTTCAAGAGATAAATGAATTTGAATGAATCGTGGAAGTTAGAACTGATCTGAAATTAAACTTGGATGAGTATGGCTAAAGTTTTTAAGTGGGATTAGATTGGTCTGCATTCTAGAATTAGTAACCTTGGACATTGATTTTCCCTGTTTTATCAGCATATTTTGGTTCTGAGTTCCCATTTTCAAACTTCTCTTCCAAGTTTCTGAATTACTTGCTTGAGAGAAAGAAATGATTTAGTAAGAGGGAGTTGATGTCTCTGTATTTTACATGTTTTACAAGGTCATTTACCATCATTTTAGGGTCATTTAGATGTCAACATGTTGTATTCATATGTCTTTCTTAGTAAGTCTGCATCTTTAGGTAGTTTTGCATTAGATTTGCATACATATACATTTTGGAGATATTTTAGGAGTTCAGGGAATTTCCGGAACATTATTGCAATTTTGGAGAAGGAGAAGTAAAGGAAGTGTACGATATGAACTCGGTGATACCCTGAAGCTACCTCAACCAAGCTGCCAAAACCGTGTATTCACCTAGATCACCTTTCACGTCGGCTCGACCACATCACCTCGACCACACAGCTCGATCTCACCTCTGCCTCGACGTGTCGCCTCGACCTAGACACATCTCTGCCTCAACCTAGCCACATCTTGGTCTCGATCAACCTCCATCGATTACCCGAAGCCGCTTCTTCACTCTGCTTTGATCAAACGCCTTGACTTCTTCTAGCCGCGTCTTCACCTCGATCAAAGAAACCCGCATCTTCCTCACCCGAGCCAAGTTGCCGCTACCCACCTCGACCTTACTTTACTTTTCCTCGAGCATTTTACCAAACTTTTCTTCACGAATCAAGTCGAACCACGTGCCAGTTATTTAAAATTTTTCCTTTAGCGATTTTAGGGTTTTCCTAAGAGTACTATATAAGCCATAAACACGCCTCCATTTGGGGGCAGCCTTTACTTTATGCCATTTTTAGCTTTTTCTTAGGTTTCTTTTTCAGCCTTTTCTCTTTGTTTTTCCCTTGAATGTTCTATGTTGCAAAAACCCAGATTTCTTATGCAAGTTATGTTTCCCTTATAATTTCTTCATTATTATACTTAGATTAAGGTTGAGAACTATCTGGTGCATGTTGATCTCTTATTTTAAGCCTCTGATTTCATTTTTCGGTGTTGATCATTATTTTCAGAAGTTTATGTTCATGTTGTTTATGACCACCATGGTTTTTATGGGTTTAAGTTCTTAATGTTCTTGATCATCTCATCCTGATTTCTGATTTTCCAGCTTTTGATTTCATCTTCTGTTTTTACCTGATTGTTGTTCAACTGGTTTTTGAGAGTTTGACTTTTGATCATGATGTTTTGCTTAAAATTTTGTTTTCTGGTTTTTATGATTTCATAGTCACCATTTGCAATGAGTAGTTTCTTAGGTTTCTAAGGATGGGATAGATTAGTGTTGATTTCTTATTCCTCGTAGGTGTCTAAGCTTGTTTGTTTATAGATCCCTTCTATTTCACTGTTCTTAATGCTTATTTCTTTCTAATCAATTGAAATCTGAACTAAGACATTTCCGCACCTGAAAAGTGTCTAATGAAATGCCTGATCAAGGTGATTTCAGATTTACATACCTAGCCCAAGGATTTGGATGTAGGGTGTTTATTGGCTTTAGAAGATTGTTTCTTCATGCCTGCTAGGTAGTGTTCCATTAATGGCAGTTAGGTCTGGATATTACCTAGCTTGAGATCATCTGTCAAGGAATTGGATTTGGTTGTTTATGAATATGTTTTCTAGGGATAGCTCTTGTTTGAGGCATGTTAGACACCTAGGTAGTTCAGGGAGGAAAGCTGGTCAATTACCCACATCCTTAGGAACTGTTGTTTTTCCTGGTTGCATTTTAGTGTCATTTTCTTCCCTGTTTTTGAGTCACTTGTTGTTTACCCCTTAGTTTCTGTCTATGCATATTAGCTTTCATGTCCAGTTTATTTTCAACATGTTTTCTTGTTTAGGACTGTTAGCCACCCCTTTTTTCTTATTTGACTTGAATTCATAGTTTCAATTGCATCTAGAGTGGTTAATAGCACACCTGATTGGATTGACACATATTTATACTACAATGACAATGATAGTGTAATAGGGATTGGCCGTAAAAATCTTACTATCACCTAGTTCTTGACATTATACTGATAAATACAAAGTAATTTGGCTTAGAAATCTAACATAATCTGGATGAGTAAATGCCTTTGCTTGCAGAAGTATTGTCTTAGGGGTTTATGTACTTATCAAATCTGAACTGTACTGCATATCTGAATTATCTAAATACGGCGGAAGTTTGTGTTTCGTAATTTAAATATAGTGATTAATACTTCGGAAGGAGATTAATCTAGTTTCTGTCTTTTGAGTTGAGAACTATTTTCAAATAAAAATCTCTACATGATAACCTGACTTTTAAACGTGACTACTTGTGGATTGCCTACCCTGACACTTTTATTTCATAGTTTACAACCGTTTTAGTTAATTATCGTTTTTTATTCTGTTACAAATATCTTAAATTTTCTATCTTAGCTTGATTTGAGATAAAACTGATCGTTGTGCTGTCTGGTCTCTGTGGAATTCGACCTTATCTATGCTATAGTGATTTGTTCTCTGGAGTGTAATTTAGGATTATATTCATAACCTATCAGGTTGTAAACCCTTCCTCTCTTCTAAATTCTAATTAATGTTTAACTAGGAAAAATTGCATGGTTAATTTTCAATATTTTAAACTTTGACAATATTTGACTAGCATTTCAAATTTGAGACTATAACTTTTTACAAAACAAACTCTAAAATTATTTATTTTCTAAGCACTTGATAATTTAACATGCTAACATAGCATTAATATGTCATGTCAGCACACCACGTCAAAGGCATGATAGACGCATCGCGAGTCATGCACCTGCGTCGAGAATCAAATAGCCTCGTTGATATTTACCGGAAAACTTACCAGGTTGGGAACAAATTTTCTCGTCCTGTTGTTTTGACAGTGTTTGCCATTGCTCAGGGAAGACAAAAGAGTTGCAAGTAGTAGCATGTGCTGCTTGAATTGAACATGCACCACCACGTCCTACCGTACCTGCACCACGAGATCTTTTTCCACCTCTTCCACGATTAATTTTTCGGGTCTGTTCCTCTCACGATAACCCACCCATCAGCCACCAACTTGATTTGTCATGTCTACCTATTGCAATTAATGAGAACATTGTAGGATATGGGCTCAAGCCTCCAGGCCCAGTCCATGAACAAGCCCACAAGCAGAAGGAAGAAGTAGCAGCCCACCTCGCTGGCGCGTCGATACGCGCGGAACCAACCGCCTCAACAGTGTGTCTACAGTCCCCTAGGCGCGGCGTATATTGCCCTACTAGCTGTGTCGCCGAATGAACTAGAGACCTAGCGAGCTACATGTGATGATGACGAGCCGACTATAAATAGAAGACCATCTCGAAGCGGAAAGGGGTTGATTTTTAGAGAGAGAATTCTTAGAGAGAAGTCAGAGCTATTTCGGACGACCCTCCACTCTCTCGACGAGCCAAGATCTTTCTGTAAACATATATTCTAAGCGCGTCAGAACTGTCGACGCGCCTGTTAACAATTTGTAACTCCCCTTTATCAAATACGAACCTAAATCTTTGGATCGACGATCCTAGATCCAACAACTGGCGACTCCGCTGGGGACCTATTAGATAAAGGAAGCACATACGCACCAAAGGAAGCACAGACCCACCAAAGACATGGCAAGAACTAGCAATCCAGACGGACCCGTACTCATCAAAGACATAACCCACCTGGAGGGCCGAGAGAACGAGATCGCTGACCCAAGGACGCCAATGGGGCCAAACGACAGAATTCCAGGACTGCCAACGCAGGAAGAAATGAACAAGACGCTCATGCGTCGGCTGGAAGAACAAGAAAACGGATCGCGCCAACTAAGGAGCAAACTCGAAGCCGTCATGACAGCGAGCTTAAGGAGAGCCGAATTGGAAGTCTTGAATAGGAACCTGTTTGGGACTGGAGACGCTACTCCACCGCCCGTCGGGATCCGGCAAGATCCGGAAACCAATCATCACGAAGGACAGACGGCGACCACCCCGAACGCGTCTAGCCCCAACGACGAAATAAGGGCACTGAAAGCGCAGCTGCGAGAAATGAGCTCGCTTATCCACAGAGCGACGAGCTCGGCTCCAGAAATCGAACGGGTGGTCAAAGAAACTCAGCGCACCCCTTTCACCAAAAGAATCACCAAAACGAAGATCAAACACACCGCATAGATAAAATTCCAGACGTTCGAGGGGAACGCAGATCCGACGCATTACATAACAGCTTTCACCATTGCGATGGGACGCGCCCAATTCACCGACGAGGAAAAAGACGCCGGGTTCTGCCAGCTGTTTGTCGAAAACTTGGGCGGGGCCACACTTTCCTGGTTCTCCCACCTCGAAGCCTAGTCCATAGACAACTTTCAACAGTTATCGACGGCCTTCGTCAAGCATTACTCCATGTTCATGGAGAAGAAAACCTCCACCGCCGATCTATGGTCTCTAAGTCAGGGGCCGCGAGAGTCGCTAAGAGCATTTATCGAACGGTACAAAGAAGTAGTATCAAGAGTAGCGATCTCAGACGAGGCTGCAATAGCCGCGCTAAGAAACGCACTATGGTATGAGTCGAGGTTCCGTGAAGAACTACTCCTAAACCAGCCACAGACACTAGAAGACGCGCTCCACAGGGCGAATAGATTTATCGAGATGGAAGAAGAGCGAGCGGCGATGTCCCGTAGACACGCCAAGACCAACCATGCAAAGGAAAAAGAGGAGCAGGTCGAGCACCGACAGTTCTACGAGGGAAAATCAAACCGAGAGAGGGGAAAGAGAAGCGCGAACTATTTGGTGGAAGAGCGAAAACCCCCGATTTATCAGAAGAAGGACAACGATAGGAACGCGTACTGCAAGTTCCACAACAGACAACGACACAGCACGGCCGAATGCCGCCACCTAAAAAACACACTCCTGAAGAAGTATCAGGCGAATCGAAAGCGTGACGAGCAACATAGACCAAACCAGTACACGCCCCGCGCCAATAGAGAGCGTTCCCAGAACTGCCCCCCGAACCAAAACCGGGAAGCAGACGACAGGCGACGGCAACCGGTCGACAAGGATATGGCCCCGCCGCGTCGACATAATAACAACAAAAGGACAGAAGATATGCCCCGACCTAGACGACGCATCAACGTGATCCTAGGCGGCCTCAAGAAGCGCGGTGATCACATCCGCGCCGCAACCAAATCAGAAAATCTGGTTCTGAACACTAGAGGCGCGGAAATCAACAAGAAAATGAGACATGAGCCGATCAGATTTACCGTAGACGACCTCATCGAAATCGACGGTACATTGAAGGATTTTATCCTCGTCGAATTGATTGTCGGGGATTGCAAGGTGACTGGGATCCTCGTCGACACGGGCAGTTCGGTCGACATAATTTTCAAAAGCACGCTTCGTAAGATGGAAATTAGTGACGAAGCGATAAAGAAAACGACGCAGTCCCTCACCGGTTTCAGCGGCAATTCGGTGGAGACCATCGAGACCATCAAACTCCCGGTCCGAGCGGAACGGAGCATCACTACAACGAAGTTCCAGGTGGTCAACGAGCACCCCATCTTCAACGCCATCCTAGGTACACCGTGGTTTGTGGCCACTAAGGCTGCATTTTTGATCTTTCACCAGTGCATCAAAATCCCGACGCCAAGGGGAACGGTGACTCTGAGGAGCAACCAACGAGCGGCGAGGACATGCTTTATCACGGACCACAAAGCTCGCAAAAGCAACGAGTTATAGCAACTACAGCTGGGACACGCCAAAAGACCGGACATCCCAAAAGAGCGCGAACACATTGATGAACAACGCTATGAGTCCATCGACCAAGTCAATATCGACGCAGATAACCCAGAACGATGTGTGGGCGTCGGGCACAAGCTCGATGAGGCCATCAAGGAAGAACTGGTCGCTTTCCTCAAAGAAAACTCCGACTCATTCGCTTGGACGCTCGAATCTATGATCGGGATAGACCCTAGCATCACCTGTCATGAGCTCATCGTCGACCCAACATTCAAACCAATCAGGCAAAAACGTCGAAAGTTAGGACCCGAGAGGGCATAAGCGGTGAACGATGAAGTGGAGAAGCTGCTGCGCGCCGGGTCGATCATGGAGGTCAAGTACCCGGAATGGTTGGCCAATCCGGTAGTAGTGAAGAAAAAGAACGGAAAATGGCGAGTGTGCGTTGATTTCACCGACCTTAACAAAGCATGTCCGAAAGACAGCTATCCCTTGCCGCAAATAGACCGCCTCGTCGAAGCAACGGCAGGAAACGAGCTGCTCTCCTTTATGGATGCATTTTCTGGGTACAGCCAGATAACGATGCATCCCGACGATCGAGATAAGACGGCGTTCATAACCGATAGAGGGACATATTGCTACCGCGTCATGCCTTTCGGGTTAAAAAACGCTGGCGCGACGTACCAAAGGTAATGAATCGCATGTTCGCCGATTTACTAGGAACGACGATGGAGGTCTACATCGACGATATGCTCGTCAAATCTTCGTCGAGAACGGATCACATAGCGCACCTACGCTCCTGCTTTGCTATACTAAACAAATACGAGATGAAGCTCAACCCGACCAAGTACACCTTCGGCGTCACCTCCGGAGAATTCCTGGGATACATAGTCACGCAAAGAGGAATAGAGGCGAACCCGAAGCAAATAAGGGCGCTGATCAACCTGCCTTCGCCAAAGAACACGAGAGAAGTACAGCGTCTCACTGGCCGCGTCGCGGCATTAAACAGGTTCATATCAAGATCGACAGACAAATGTCTCCCATTCTATCAATTGTTGCGCGGCAACAAAAGGTTTGAATGGGACGACAAGTGCGAACAAGCATCCAAGGAGCTGAAAGAATATCTTTCCACGCCCCCCATATTAGCGAAACCCAAAGATGGAGAGACGCTCTACCTCTAAATCTATGTGTTGACAACAGCGGTCAGCGGCGTCCTCGTGAGAAAAGACCGCGGCGAACAGCGACCGATATTCTACATCAGCAAAACCCTCGATGGCACGGAAATTCGTTATCCAACCTTGGAAAAACTCGCATACGCCGTCGTCATCGCAGCGCGCAAACTTCGACCATATTTCCAATCGCACACGATCGCGGTCTTGACCGCCCAGCCTCTGCACGCCATTCTGCACAGCCTGAGTCTGACAGGACGAATGGCAAAATGGGCCGTCGAACTGAGTGAATATGACATCGATTTCAGAGGGCGGATGAGCGCGAAATCTCAAGTGTTAGCCGATTTCATCACCGAGCTACCCCCAGAGCTGATCGAAGGCGCAGAAGCCCCTCAGATTTGGACGTTGCACGTTGACGGGTCCTCTTGTTCCGGGGGATCAGGAGTGGGGATACGGCTGGAATCCTCAGAAGGCGAAGTACTTGAGCAATCTTTTCGCATGGGCTTCAACGCGTCCAATAACGAGGCGGAGTACGAGGCGATCATAGCAGGATTGAAGCTAGCTAAAGGCATTGGAGCAACACAGATACGAGCATTCTGCGATTTGCAACTCGTCGCCAGCCAGTTCTCGGGAGACTACGAGGCGAAGAGCGACAGGATGGACGCATACTTGCGCGTCGTCCAACATCTAGCAAGAGAGCTGCAATATTTCGAAATCGTGAAAATCCCAAGGAGCGAGAACAAAATCGCCGACGCACTCGCAACAATAGCCTCAACGAGCGACTCCCACCTGCGTCACACCATACCCGTAGAAGAGATAGCGAAACCAAGCATCAACTCGGAATTCGTCCACTTTATCGACGATCAAGACATCGCAGAAGACGACATCAAATTCGAAGCAGATCACGAAGCACCAACGACCGACTGGCGCGATAAGATCAAACTATATATAGCAGACGGAGTCGCACCAGAGGATAAATGGGCTGCACGCCGACTAAAAGCCAAAGCCGCCCACTACATGTTAATGGACGGACACCTACTTCGACGCGACTCGACAGGAATCTTGCTTACCTGTCCCAGCCCCGACGAAACCGAACGCATCATCTGCAAGACACACGACGGAGCAGGAGGTAACCACTCCAACGGACGCGCTTTAGCACTCAAGATCAAGAAGCACGGGCATTTCTGGCCCACTATGATCGCAGATTGCCACAAATACGCGTTGAAATGTTAACAATGTCAACGACACGCACCGAATAATCATCAACCGACCAAACTCCTCCGTAGCTCCGCGTCACCATATCCCTTCATGCGATGGGCGATGGACACCTTCGGGCCAATGCCCTCATCACGCGGTCGAAAGTACCTCCTCGTCATGACGGATTACTTCACAAA
>OVBE01012788.1:0-13140 GCA_900406425.1 Iberis pinnata
GACGAGCTCACTATGAATATGAGGTTACTGTTTTTGTTTCTCTCTAACTTCTCTCAAGGGGATGTCTCCACGCCCTTCATTCGGCTGCCACTGAGGATGGGACATGTTTGCTTCGAAGACATCTCTTCACTATTCTATATCTCGCTCTTCTCGGTTCTGATTTGGTCGATAATTTTGGGATCGTTCCCTTTGATTTCTATGTAGATACTGATCAAATTGCCTCCATTCGTTTCTACCTCATCCTTCTTGATACTTTTTGAGTAGCATGCCTTTCAAGTGATGGCAATCGACGGTACTGTGGCCTTGGCGGTTTTGGAATTCATAAAAGGCATTGCGGTCATCATCTCATCTTGGTGTCATCTGCGTCCTTCGTTCATCAACGAGGTAATTTCCATGTCTTTTCCTCTTATTATGCTTGGGTTGGCTCTCATAGAATTGGCGCACCTCGAATTGCTCATCCTTGTCCTTCTCGTCATGGGCTTTAGTATGTTTTCGTGCCATTGCCGCTTTTTCCTCTTCCATCTCAATGAACATATTAGCTCGATGGAGGGCCTCTTCGAGAGTTTGAGGCTGATTTAAGAGTAGTTCCTCTTGGAACATGGATTTTATACCGTAAAGCGTTTCTGAATGCAGCGATAGCTGCTTTATCAGAAATCTCTACCTTGGAGATTACCTCCTTGTATCGTTCGATAAATAACCTTAGAGGTTCCCTGTGTCCTTGGGTCAGTGACCCCGGGTCGGTGGTTGATGATTTCTTCTCCATAAACATGGAGTAGTGTTTGACGAACGCTATCGATAGTTGTTGGAAGTTGTTTATTAATCTAGCTTCTAGGTGAGAAAAACATGAGAGCACTGCTCCCCCGAGGTTTTCGATGAAGAGCTGACAGGGGCCCGCATCTCTTTCTTCTTTCTTGAACTAGGCTCGACCCATCGCGATTGTGAAAGCGGTCATGTAATAAGTGGGATCGGTGTTCCCTTCAAAAGTGGGAAACTTAATTTTCGTTGTTCGCTTAATGCAAGTTTTAGTTATCCTTCTTGTAAATGGGGTCATTTGAGTCTCCTCGACGACCCACTTAATTTGGGCCCGAGCTCGTGGATTTGTGCACGAGAGAACTCATTTCTCTAAGTTGGGCTTTCAACTTCCTTATCTTTTCACTCTGATTGGTGGGATTGTTTTGATTCGGCAAGGTGGTGTGGTGGTTTGACTCGAGCACGGACGGGTTGTCTGAGGTTGGCGTCTGAATATATATAGAACCGAGGAGGTTCTTGTTCAGGGCTTCTAATTCGGCTCGTTGCAAGTTTGTTGTTATCACCGCTTCAAACTTGCTCTTCAATTGTATGGATTCTTTTTCTTGGTCTTCCAGACGACGCACCAATGTTTGGTTGGTCTCTTCCTGAGTGGTTACCCCTTGGATTCTATTTGCTGGCCCCATTGCTGTTTGTTGGTCGTCAACCCGATTGTCTTGACCTTCTGGCAGGTGGGTCAGATCCTCGATGAGGACGAATTCATCACGTTGAGTTTGGTCTGTCATATCCGACTCTATATGGTCGATCTGAACGTAATTGCTACCTTTCAAACTGGTCCCTAGCAGAGTCGCCGATTGTTGGATCAAGGATCGAAGATCCCTTGATTTGGATTTGTAGTTGAAAGGCTAATTTCATAGAAGGTGAGGTCGTTGACTGACTCGACGAGCTCACTATGAATATGAGGTTACTGTTTTGTTTCTCTCTAACTTATCTCTAGAACTTGCCGACCCCTTTTCTGATGACTCTCATCCTCCTTTTATATTGCCCTTCTTCGTCATTATTGGGCTATTGGTCTAGTGTCTGGATAGACCGATGGTTCAGTTTGTAGGGCACTGTTCTTCCTGAGGATATGTGGTAGGGTCACTATTGCTCCGGCGTCACTGTTGACGTCGTTGTGATTTTTGTCCTCGGGTAGATGAGTCTACTTAATGGGCTCAAAAGCCTGTTGGGTCTGGCATGGGCGCAGTCCACTCAAAAGTGATAATTAATGAATGTGGTTTTGAATTTTTCTTGGCATAACACTCCTAGAATATGATGACAAAATGATAAACAGAAGACTGTGTGTGCTCCATGGACCAGCGAAGCAACGATTTGGCTGTGACATAGACAAAACCAAAGAAGATATATATTGTGCTTGTCGTGATAAAAAAAAGAAGTTAAGAGATGAATGCATTGTCGAATATGTTGAATCTGATTGCACAAATTGGATGGAGGATCATCTTTTATATATTCGATCCCAGGATTGTAAAGTTTATTCTTTAATTTATTATATTGGTTAAAAAACAAAATCTGAGCATATTTACGGATGAATTAGGTGAAATATATTTTAAAAATTATGGTATTCTAAATATTAAAGTGAAAGTGGATATAGACAATATATAATTTTATAATATAAAATTTATTATTATTTATTTTGTAAATTTGACAACTTAAAATATTATATATATATATATATATATATATATAAAGATAATTTAAAATAAATGTTAGATTGGTTTATTAATTAAGATAAATAATTTTAAAAATCTAAATTTTATAAACATATTTTAAATTTAAATCTATTAGTTTATATTATCGTAAAGACTAACAACATTTAAATTATTTATTTTAAATGTTAATATTGTATTTATTACATTTGATTTTTATACTAATATAAATAATTTTTTTAGAAAAATATATAATTAATTATCAAACTAAATTTTAAGAAAGGGTTAAAAATCATAAAAAAGTGTTTGGATGTATGGATAGTGTAAATGGCAATGCATATAATTAAATATCAAACTAAACGTTTTTTTGAAAAAATGTCTTTCTTTTTTAATATATTTTATTATATTGGATAAAAAAACAAAATCTGAGCGTATTTACAGATGAATTATAATATTGAATCGAAAATAAGTGATTAATTATATAAACTGTTGAGATTTGTTATTTAGGATTTACCAGACCCAACCGTCAGTTTAGTTAATTCACAACAACAATATTTATGAGTGATTTTTGGTATATCTTACAAAATAAATAAGAGATATAATTATTCTGTTGTGTAATCTTGATGTATATTGGATATAATCTTTCTTTTTGTTTTTTTACTGATTTATAGGAGATGTAAAAAAAACTAAGAGATGATAATTTAAAAGCAGTCCTCGTGATCAAACTAGTCTTCCCTTGTCACAATCCACACCGTTGAGTTTGCCACGTCAGCAATAGTAGAGACCTCCTATTATTGTTGATTTTGTGAAGAAATTCGACCCCGTCAAGTAAAATTTCACCACAGTTTTTCAAGAACAAAGAATTTATCTTCGTTAATGGAGGTGGAAACCCCTCATTTTTCTTCCGCTTCCCCAACTCTAAAACCCAGAAAGGTTCGATTTTTTTCTTAAAAGTTGACTGCTTTATCTTGTTTTAGGCTCAAGTGACTGAACTCGACTATTCTGTATAGTAACAATGTCGTTCATCGTCGTAAGAACAAAGTTAACAACGTTGATTCTAACCCTTGTGATCGTAGCGCTTTTAGTAAAGTTTCTAATAATGTGATTGATGTTGATGACTAGCCAACCCTAACCGATGTACAGGAGACTGTAAAATCAAATGAAGCAGATGAGAACCCATCTTTGGCGTTCAATGTTAGGAAAATCAAGCAAGAGTTTCTGCGTGACTTCAAAAATTTTGACATCGTTGATGACTTCTCAGATCATCACTATGCTTCTTATGGGAAAGCCTCAAAGCAGGTAATGATAAAGTTTTATCCTTTTCTTCAGTATTAACAACTCTACATTTTTACTTATATATCCTCTCTTTATATTATCAGCACTCGAAGAATTGGGTGAAAAAGGTTCAATCAGATTGGAAGATTCTTGAGAATGATTTGCCAGGTTTGCATAAAGATTTGCAACATCTTTTTCCATATTCTTGTTAAAAAATTGTATTTATGATTGCGAAACAGAGACAATATTTGTAAGAGTCTGTGAATCAAGAATGGATCTTTTGAGAGCTGTAATTGTTGGAGCTGAAGGAACTCCTTACCATGATGGTCTTTTCTTCTTCGATATTCACTTTCCAGATTCATATCCTTCAGTGCCACCAGTATGTTCTCAATAACATTTTTTGTACTATGTCTTGAAGATTCTGAGATTTGAAATCTTTTATTGACAGAAAGTTCACTACCATGCGGGTGGGCTTAGAATCAACCCGAATCTATACAGTTGTGGTAAAGTATGCTTGAGTCTTATTGGTACATGGATGGGTAAATCAAGGGAGAAGTGGCTCCCAAAGGAGTCTACAATGTTACAACTTGTTGTCTCAATTCAAGCACTCATCTTGAATCAAAAACCATACTTTAACGAACCTGGCTACGAGAAGTCTAAGGGCACTCAATCTGGCGAGTCTTATTCTAAAGCTTACAGTGAGAATGTATTCATATTGTCATTAAAGACAATGGTTTACACCATGAGAAAACCACCCAAGGTAAATAATTGTTATTTCAACTCTTTGTTGCTAAAAATAGGGTTATAAAATATGTTGTGGTGAATTCTGTAGCACTTTGAAGAGTTTGTTAGTAGCTATTTCTTCGTCAAGGCTCATGACATTGTGAAAGCGTGCAATGGTTATAAAGACGGGCTCGCTGTTGGATCAATGGTTAGCCAGAGCGGCTCCAGGAAGTTTAGGACTGATGTAGCTAGCTTTATGAAGACAGTGGTTGATGAGTTTGTTAAATTAGGAGTTGAGGAGCTTAGGGATAAGACAATACCACTGTCTGAGAGCAATGATAGTGAAGAGAAGAGTAGACCATCGAGGTCAGTCGTCTCATATTTTTACAGAAAAATTTTGTATTATTTATCACTTTCTCATCGTCGTTCATTTATACATCGTTGTGGTAATTAATGTTTTCTTTTGGGTTATTTTGTTAGCATCAAAGGATTTTTCGCATCTATCGTAGGCTGCATTTTCCCGAAGAATTGAATCACAACAAAGTATAAATTGAAGACTTGAGAAAGAAGATTTGGTTTATAGGAATTTTTTTACACGGGAGTAGAAATCAATAGTTTTCTTATTTTAGGCACTCATGTGTTATTGATAATTTTTTTTCTTTATCTTTTTTACTATCTTTTTAATAAAATTTTCCATTTATTTTTATGGCTGTTGTTTGGAAAATTAATTCATTACATTCATGTTTATTTAAGAAAAAAGGACAAATGATGTTAATGGAAAAATCTTTTCTACCTACTCTCAAAATAACATAATATTTAGAATTTTTTTCTCCCATTAATCTTTGAACCACAATAAATTGATTTCTAGTAATTCAAATTTTATAAATATGAACAAATGCATTCACATAACAAATGGTCATGTTATTAGGATATAGAAACTGATAGAACACTTGCTTTTTGTTATTAGGATGTATTAGTTTTAAAAAAATATATTATATATATACCACTAAAATAAAAATGATTAAAGAATAATTAAAAATAGAAAAAAAATTTTAAAATACTCGAACTCTTTAAATTTTGGTTGTTTAAGAGCATCTCCAACCCTACTCCATTTTGGAGTACAACTTCATTTTGTGTTTAAATCTTTTCCAATTCTACTCCATTTTTCACTTCAAAATGTAGTTTTGACCAATTTCACTCTAAATTTGGAATAATCTTTTTTTTTTTTCACTCCAAAATGGAGTTGAATATTTTTATTTATTAAATGATCCATATATTTTCAGATGTTTTCATTTCCATACTAAATAAATATTTTCATTTATTGTATCCATTACACTTATAAGTGATACTTTTAATATTGTATAAATTATATAACTAAGTGTACGTACACTTTGGATTCTTTTATAATAAAAAGACGTACACTTTGGGTTAATAATCAAACGACGTAACATATATAAAACACATTTTATAATAAAGTACTTAATTAAAATTAAAAATACAAGTACACATACAGAACATAGATATATATATTAGAAAACACTATAACATAAATAAACCATAAACATAAAATTAAAATGCATAGCAAGTAAAAGTAAAGATCGTTAAAATATTGTTCAAATGAAGTAGGCGGAAGATGAGCTTCTTGGTTTTTTCTTGAGCACCCCGTTTTTTAAATATTTGTGCTTGTTGACCTTGAACATATGCACGAATATTTGGATCTTGTATAGAATTCAAGTCACAAAATAATTTTTTTCTTCTTCTTTTAGTTCTTTCAATGCATAATTCTTGTTTTGAATCTCCAAGTGATAATTCCTTTGTGCGCTTGTCTTCTTTAGTTGCTCCAAGAGTTTTCTATTTCCTTCTTCTAAGGTGTTAATAATCGTTGATGTTTGCTCATCAAGTTTTCTTTTTCTTTTATAATTTTTTGTTCCACTTGGTCTTTGAGAGAGAGACTCATCAATTACTTCAATGTCGTCATTTAAATTTAGAGAAAAAGAAGATATGTTTGGAGGTGTTAGTGTAGGAGAATCAATGGTAGGATCTTGTGATGTTAAAGGTGTATACTCAAAACACGGGTTTACCTTGTTAGTTAAAATGACACTATCTTTAAATTTTTCAAAGTTTTTTTTATAGTATTCCAAACATGATCAAATGTCCAACATGTTTTGAATTGTGGATCTTCCCTTAATATCAATTTAGCTTGATTAAACTGCATAAAAACAAATTATTATTATACAAAAAATATAAATTTGAAATTACATAGAAACACTTACAATATCTTCATTTGAAGCACCACTTATACGTCGATTTTCACATTGTTTGATGCATGCACTAAACTTTTTGTTGCTTTCTCAATAGTTTAGATTCGAGATTGAATAGATATTTTTGTACGTTCACTCCAAGCTGAATTTTTTGCATTGCCGTAAGCTTCCAATACACGAGACCAAAATTGATCGGATGATTGATAAACACCTTTAATTGGATCTTGAGAAATTTCTATGTATACTTGACATAAGAGTTCATCTTTTTCTTGAAAATATCCATTTGAACGAATAGACATTTTATTAAGAAAGTGTAAATTTTTATTAATTGATTTATATTATGAGCACAACTATTTGGTATTTATATACACTACATAAAGCTTTGAGTAATTTTTAAAATTAATATACATTAATTGTAAAATCACCTCTGTAATATCATATTTGACTGGTAAACCTCATGCATTGGATACTTTAATTGTTTTAACCTCTTTTGAGCAAAACACTAACAGCTTTTTTCTAACCATACGTATTTAATTTGTTGAATTAATGAATTACTTGTAAACTCATATTTTAACCACCAATAGCCTTCCATTCTCTTTGATCAAAACATTTAGAAGCGAGTAGGCCCGGCTTTGAGCCCAAGCATCCCAAGCTTGGGTTTGCGGCCCTAATATGGTTAAATAAAATTTCGGCCACTAAATTTACAGAAATTTCTTTAGTTTGGTGATTGGACACCTCAATATCTCCCCCATGTCATGAGTTCGAGTAATCCTTGGCAAAATTTTGGTTTGTTTTTTTTGACAGCCCTAATTTTTTTTAGCTTGTAACCCAAAAAATTATAGGACCGGGACTGGAAGCGAGCATAATTTATTTTTCTGGCTAAAACAAACACATTTGTGCATGTGTTCTTTAGATACATTTCTAAATTAAAAAAATTGAATAAAACATTGTTGATACCAGGTGTAGCACCTGCCCAAAAAGCTCATTTCGACTTAAGGCCCAAATGGACGCCGACCTAAAGAGGAGAAAGGGGGCTTAGAAGGGCAAAACCTGGATGGGCCGATCTGACGAGATGGGCCTTCCAGCTCGAGGCCCAATAGTTTGATCTATGTAATTAGGGTCTAAAGCATGTATTTCTACTATAAATACCCATGTAATTACTCCTAAAAGATATATGAAATTCTTCCTAAGATTATTCTAGCTTTTACCCACAAGATCAAAGACCTAAACCTAATTTTTAAGTCTTGATTTAACAGTTGGCGCCGTCTGTGGGAACTAACTAGACAATCTCGTAATCTTTCCTTGTAGGAATAATCGACCAGAGCAATGACCACGAGATCAACTGAAAAAGGACAAGATGAATCTACCATCGACGCAGGAAACAGAGACGATCGAGTGGAGAGAACGGAATCTGACCATGAAGACGAGGCCACAGAAATTACCATGCAGGACCTACTAAACCAGATAAAAGAGCAGAAGGAGGAAACCGCTAAACTCAGAGCGGAGTCCCAGAACCTGAGGGCGCAGCTGGACGGCATCACCGCGTCCACCGAGGAAAGAGATGCATGCACAATCAACCGAGATCTATTCAGAGCATCTCGCTAAACACCCGAGACAGCAGACAGGAACTAAGGTCGGACAGATTACACGAACGCAACCAGATTCAGAAGCACAACGGAAGATACCGAGATGCGGAATATCCGCAAAGAACTGAAAATAATGAGTTCGCAAATACACTAGGCCACCAACTCGGCCCCCGACATCCATCGCGCCATCGAAGAAACACAGAGAACCCCGTTCTCCAGGAGAGACGTCTAAGTTCGACACTCTGCTAAAATCAAATTTACAGGATATGACGGCATAAGCGACTCGGTTCAATACCTAACAGCCTTCACAATCGCTATGGCAGGAGCTCAGTTCTCCGCAGAAGAACGAGATGCAGGTATGTGCCAAATTTTTGTTGAAAACTTGTCAGCTTCGGCGTTGGACTGGTTCTCCCGTTTGGAGCCTGGAACTATCAATAATTTTCAACAACTTTCAACCGTCTTCATCAAACACTACTCGATGTGCATCGCAAAGAAAGCTTCAACAACCGACCTATGGACATTGCCCCAGCAGGAGGACGAGTCATTAAAAGATTTCATTGACAGGTTCAAAGGAGTCGTAGCTCGTATCGTGATCAACGACGAAGGAGCGATCGCCGCCCTGCGAAAGGCCCTATGGTTCAAGTCAAGATTCAAGGACGAGTTGCTCATCAACCCTCCGCAAACGCTAGAGGACGCATTTCACCGAGCTAACAAATTTATCAAGATAGAGGAAGAGCATGCTGCGATGTACAAAAAACACCACATCGCGAAACCTAGCCGAGATAGGATGAAATCCCTCGAGAACCTAGGCAGCACTATTCAAGAGATAGGCGGGGACGCGCGACCTACGCGATCACATATAAAGATCCGGAAGCGTACTACGACTTCCATAAGCAAACCGGACACAAAACCGCGGACTGCCGCCACTTACAGGCTCTCTTATTAATGAAATTTCAGGACGGCAAGATTAATATTAGCAGAAGAGGAACAATGATCGACAACGAGGTGGAAACTCTTGGCACAATTCATCCACGAAGGACAAGGCCCATCAGGTCAGCACAGTTTGGGAAAAAGGCTCGCATACCAACAACAACATGGCACCTCCCACTCGAATGCGAGATCGTAGCTCGGAAGACCGAGCTAAAGAGGGATCATTACCGAGAAGACGAGTCAACGTGATCATGTGTGGCTTAGTCTCCTGCAACGACTCTCTACGATCTATCTGAAACTCTGAACGACGAGCTGTTACTGCGCAGAAAGAGCAAACTGACATCGCGACGACCTCCCAACCACTCGAATTTAGAGATGCCGACCTAAAGAGACTAAGTCAACCTCACAACGACTTTCTAGTCAACGAACTAGTCATCGCAAACACGGAAGTAGCTCGAATACTTATTGATATAGGTAGCTCGGTGGATATCATTTTCAAAAGAACACTTGATAACATGGGAATTAGTGCCGACCGGATCAAGGACGGCAGTAAAACACTCACGGGTTTCAGCGGTGAAACCGTTTCTTCCACTGGAACGATCAAGGTAGCTCGGTGGATATCATTTTCAAAAGAACACTTGATAACATGGGAATCAGTGCCGACCTGATCAAGGACGGCAGTAAAACACTCACGGGTTTCAGCGGTGAAACCGTTTCTTCCACTGGAACGATCAAGTTGCCCGTTAAGGTCGGAGGATCCACCCAAATAGTAAAATTCGTTTTCATGGGACATGATTCGACATTCAAGGTAATATTAGGTACACCATGGCTCTATTCCATTAAAGCATCGGTTTCGACCTACAACCAATACATCAAGTTTCCAACGGATAGGGGACATGGACTGTCAGAGGAAATCAACGCGTAGCTCAAACTTGCTTCTTGACAGAGCATCAGACATGAACCTTGTAGGTATCAGATAAAACCACAAGCCCATTGCCGACCTATAACTCCACACCGGAACTCGACAAAGTCGAACATGTCAGTATTCACGCCGAACATCCGAGCCGAACTACAGGAATCGGGAAGGATTTGGATGAAGCCATCAAGGTCGAGCTAATCAAACTACTAAAGAAGAACGTCAGTACCTTCTCTTGGACCATGGACAACATGAAGGGTATCGACCCATTAATCACCTGCCACGAGCTAAACGTGGATCCAAGCTACAAACCGATAAAGCAGAAACATCGCAAGCTCGGAACAGAACACTCCCAGGCAGTCAATGACGAGGTAGAGAAACTCCTAGAGGCCGGCTCAATTGCCAAGGTGAAGTACCTGGAATGGCTAGCCAACCCCGTCGTCGTTAAGAAGAAGAACGGCAAGTAGCGCGTATGCGTCGATTTCACCAACCTCAACAAGGCGTGTCGCAAAGACAGTTTCCCCCTACCCCACATAGACAGACTTGTGGAAGCCACGACAGGCAACAAACTCTTGTCTTTTATGGATGCCTTTTCATGATACAACCAGATCATGATGCATCACGCATATCGGGAAAAAACTGCCTTTATCACAAAAAAAAGGATCTATTGCTACAAGGTAATGCCCTTTGGGATTAAAAATGCAAGATCAACATACCAACGCCTAGTGAACAAAATGTTCGCTAGTGAGATCGGCATGTCTATGGAAGTTTATATTAACGATATGTTGGTTAAGTCCGCCAAGGCCAGCGACCACATCCAACACCTGGAGAAGTGCTTCGAAACACTCAACCTCTACGGAGTGAAACTTAACCCGGCCAAGTGTACCTTCGGAGTCACATCGGGTGAATACTTAGGGTACATCGTAACAAAGAGAGGGATTGAAGCGAACCCCAAGCAAATCGGAGCCATCCTCAACTTGCCAGCACCGCGAACAAAAAAGAAAGTACAGAATCTCACAGGTCGCATTGCTGCGCTGAACAGTTTCATCTCCCAATCCACCGATAAGAGCTTACCCTTCTACCAAATTCTCAAATGAAACAAGTGTTTTGACTGGGATCAGAAGTGCTAGATCGCATTTGACGAGCTCAAATCATACCTAACTACACCACATGTACTCGCCAAACCAGAGGATGGTGAGATCCTCTACCTATACGTTGCAGTATCCGAGGCAGCCATCAGTGGCGTCCTCGTAAAGGAAAACCAAGGAGAGCAGAAACCGATCTTATACGTCAGCAAATCACTCAACAATGCCGAGACACGGTACCCACCCATCGAAAAGATAACACTAGCAGTAGTATTCGCAGCTCAGAAACTACGACCTTACTTCCAGTCACATACCATCGTTGTACTCAGTAACCAGCCATTACGCACGATCCTCCATAGCTCAAACCAATCCAGAAGATTGACCAAATTGGCAGTCAAGCTTAGCTAATACGACATAGAGTATCGAAATAGAACATGTTCAAAGTCCCAGGTTCTTGCAGATTTCATTGCCGAAATACCACCCGAAGCACATATCGCACCATCACCAGACGTATGGAACCTTTATGTTGACGGATCACGAAGGAAGCAAGGGTCAGGTGCAGGTGTCAGACTCGAATCACCCACNTCCACTAGAGAAGTACTATAACAAGCTTTCAGGTTAAAATTTGAAGCGTCCAACAACAAGGCAGAGTACGAAGCATTGTTAGCAGGGGTACGACTTGCAAAGAACCTTGGCGCTTTGCGCATACACGCTTTCTGCAACTCCCATCTCCACCAGCCAATTAAGCGGAGAATATGCCACAAAGAACGACTGGATGCTGCAATACCACCAAATGGTTCAAGAGAAGGCAAGTGAGTTTGAAAGCTTCGAGCTCACCAAAATTCCTAGGACCGAAAACCAGTTTTCCGACACGCTGGCCAACATGGCTTCCACCAAGCTTGAATTAAAGCGAACCATCCTATGGAGTACATAACTTCACCAAGTATCACCACCATGATGGCTAATGCCATCGACGAGCTAGTTTCCTTCGAACGAGAGCAAGACCAGCAAGGCCAACCCTACTGGCAAACCGAGATAAAAGATTACATTCTTACAGGAAAAGAGCCCAAAGACAAATGGGCAGCACAGCGACTTTGAGTCAAAGTAGTGAGTTACACCGTCGTTGACGAACAACTCTACAAACGATCTGCCTCAGGAATCCTACTACGGTGCATCAACAGAGACGATGTGCAGCAAGTTCTTGTCGAACTCCACAGAGGAGCTGGCGGACGTCATTCTAGCGGGCGCTACCTGGCTTTATGCATAAAGAAGCACTGACACTACTGGCCGACGATGCTGCATGATAGCCAAGATTTCGCCAAGCAATGTGAAATATGCCAGCGACATGGACCAACTAACCATGTACCCACCAAATCGCTAAACGCTTCAGCAAACCCCTATCCATTAATGAAATGGGGTATGGACGTAGTAGGACCTTTCCCAGTCACAACGAACAAGTTCAAATTCCTGCTAGTAAAGACCGACTACTAACCAAATGGGTCGAAGCAGAATCATACACAGCGGTCAAAGCAAAACAAGTTTCGTGTCCAAACACCACAGACTCTCAGTTTGGCACAATGATCCCTACGCACAGGGTCATTAACGACCTATGTTATATATGAGTATTGCAGGTCAGGACTTCATATGGAAAAACATAATCTGCCGGCACGACATCCCGTACGAAATCATGACGGATAATGGCACTAATTTCTGTGCAAAAACAGTAAAGGCTTTCGGCGACAGGTGGACAGCAAACCAGCCACACCCCTGACAAATACACTGTTTTACACTAACAAGCTACTTATTGCCCATGTTACAGGTGGAACATCCGGCTGAACCATTCCACACCGATGTATGTAGAAACCCGTATTTCGATGAAGAATGTTTTATCGATTTGTATATATATTTCGG
>OVBE01012789.1:0-13139 GCA_900406425.1 Iberis pinnata
TATAATATTAATAATATCATTTTTGGTATATTTAAAATATTAAAATTATATAAAAAAAATATATTTTCCCCGCGCGTACGCGCGGATCATTACCTAGTGTTCACTTAAAGTTTAAGATATTTTCTAAATATTATAGCGTTTTTTATTATATACAATTGATGAAATTTAGCAAATTTACGTAGCTAAATATTTTTATTTTTCCGTAAAAGTGATAATGGCGTTCACAAAAATGAAACGCTATGGAAAAGCTCTCTGTCCATATACAATAGCAGATATACAAAAAAAGTTATTCTAAGATGCTATCAATAGTCATATTTTTGTAGTGTATGTGTGGGTAGTACACACTAGTTTTACTAAACCACATTTACTTATTTACATAAAAAAGTGCAAATAAAATTGAGATGGACAAAATATTTATTTAAGCTGAAGCATAATTAATCCGGCAACATATCTTCCCTTTTCAAAACATCATTGTCCTCAAGGATGAAAGGACAACATAATTGATTAATGTTAGGATATGAGTTTCCAATTCAAAATCAATTCACAATGAATGAGATTCGTCTATATCCTTTACATCTCACTCAAGGTCCCTCTTCACTTCAAATGTGGGATATTTTCACACACCTCCTTAGGATAATGACTAGTCTAGCCATAAATATCGACAATGTCCCAATATAGGATCAATTTTGGGTTTGGTTGATTGAGCTTCTTTCGATGGGTTGGATCAATTTCGGTTCAGTGGAGCAGAGTATGTTCGGCTCGAATACCATGTTAACTTTGATGAGAGTATAAAAACACAAAAGTGTTTAGGAAGTATTATAATAGATATTCATGACAAAAATTATAATGTCATATAATATTTATATGTGAATAAGTAAATCTAAGTTTCTAGTTAAGATAGACCTAAGTCTAAACAATATATATAAAGATAAAGATAAATTTTATAATCAAAGATATTAATATATCTTCGTGATTTTACTGATTTTCTGGAATCTCCACTTTATGATTTGACGATCTCTATGATCTCCCAATACTCTTTCGCAACCTCAGACGTGGTAAAACGTGTGAGATATGACAAATCTTCAAAATATTGGCTTTATATCCAGCCGTTGGATCATCATCGCACAGCTTGAACACCAAACTGTCATGTCAATATCAACGTTTATACTCGGCTGTATGGTCAATTGGCTACAACCCCAACCATAAAGTCATCTTCAGCGTTTATACTACATCATAGAGTCAATTTAGGTAAAACCCTTAGCTATCGAATTATTATCGATGGAAACACATCACTATGATAAAACTCGAAAATAACTCACAACTGTGAGATCTATGCTGAATACACGTTTCCATAAAATAAGATATATCTTTTTGAAAAATATCGTTCAAAAACCACTGAAAATCAAATTTTCACCAAACACAATAAAAAATGAATCTCACCAAAGATTAACAACAGTCACGAAACAATGAACTCTCTCTTTTTTTAATCAAAACGTAAAGAAAATTCCAACAGATGAAGAACGAAGTAAGCAAAGTAAAAGAAATATTTTTTTCAAGAACATAAAATTTTGGGTTTTTTAAAAACAATAAAAGCAAACGAAAGCTTAATACAAAAAATTCGAATAAAGACTTTGGTACCATGACAAATTGATGAGAGTAAAGAACACAAATGTGTAGAATTATTATTATAATCTCATGAGAAATAAGGTATCATCGAATAATATTTATAGGTAAATAAGTAAATCTAATTTCCTAATTAAGATAGACATAAATCTAAAAAATATATTTAGAGATAAATGTAAATTTCTTAATCTAAGATATTAATATATCTTCGTTATTTTACTGATCTTCTAGAATCTTCACCTTCTTATTTGGTCGATCTCTACGATCTCTCAATATTTAAGTAAACGGCACACTTGCATCTCAATTGATAGTATGAACTGTGAAACCCCAACTTCCATATACTCAAGTTGGAGAATACTACCCTTTGGAGTCGGCTTTTCAAGGACATTACACTACAAGAAATATGCCTTTTCTTAGCGGTCGAAAAACGCTATTGTAGGATAGTATAGCGGTTAATTAAACGCTCTGACAGCGCTCGTCATTATAGGTCGGGCACTTTAAATAATGGATTTAATGTATGCTATAATTATCAAAGTTACGATAGCGTTGTTGATGATGCAATTGTTTATTTTTATAATAGCGTAGTATATTTGTTATTAAAAGTTTTTAATAATAGCTTTAGTTTTTTATATTCAATAGCATTTGATTTGTATTATAATTGGATTGCATCTATAGCCGTTTATTTTACAAAGATAGCAAAGTATTTGTGCTGTTATTGTGTTGTAATTACCCGACAATTAATATTATTTTATTTTTTTTGCACCCGACAATTAATATTATTATTTTTCTATGTGCACCCTATAATTAATATTATTATAATTATACAACTGAATTTATTTTGTAATTATAATATATTTTTGAATTATTTGTCAAATAAAAATTAAATAATTTTATTATATCCATAAAACATTTTCATGTTTATAAAAGAGTAGTATTTACATAATGTAAAGAATCAACCAATAAAAACCATAAAACCTATCAAACATCACCAAGACTATTTCAATCTACTACCAAACATCAACATCTTCACTTTCTCCATCATCTATTTCTTGGATAGCTCTCATTACAACATACCAATTTGAAAAATCATCTTCCCCAGATTAGAAAACCTAAATCGTATTTCAACTACATAAAAAGACATTTGTTCATCAGGATCAATGGAAAGAGAAAATTTATTTAAAAAAATAAAAGCAATGAAAAGATTAAAGCGAGAAAATCACCATAGGAGACAAGAGTACTCTACCTGAATTGAAGCTAGCTGACCAGTCACATTCATCCCAAACTCCCGGCTTACAAGCTCGATATTGTTAAATTTATTTTTCTTGACCATCTAATAATAGAAAAACAGGGATGCAAAATTAAATAAAGATCGTTTTCATTCAATAACTTCCTGCCTAACTGGAGGCCATTGGCAGGTGACTCAAAGCGTCGCAGTCACTTGCCATTCATTGAGCCTTATGGTGTATCAGGCTTTGAGTCGCTCCCTGATTGGATGGCAAGTTGTGATGGATATTTCACTTTATAGTTATATTTCTCAGCGAAATATTGTATAATAGTCTTCTTGCTGCTGTCATCTAAAGTGAAACTGAAATGAATACAGAAAATGTAATAAGATGCTATGAAACCAAAAAGTTAAAAATCTTGCAACAAGGTAATTAAAAGAAACATATTCACCTAAGCTGGCCGATGGGCCAATTCATCATCATTTGGTACAATGGAGTTTTAGCTTCTTTTAATTTTTTTCCTGATGAACTCAGATTCTTCTACTAGTTCATCATAATTTTTTTCTCCATTTTCATTCATATGAATTGGATTACCATCATCTATAATAAATGTAGTCTTCAACAAATCAAATGCCTTTAGTTTCATAATCAATAGTATGATACTTCGTATCCAGACCCCAAATTACAAGATGATCAACTATGTTTTCTAATTTTTGATGGCATAAATTTCGGCAATCTCTACATGGGCAAAGCATTTCAGTCAGATTACCCAATCTTCTTGCTGGCGAGTTTACAAAATTGGTTGCTCCTTCCGAGTACTCGGGACTAGTCTTACATGTTAAATCGCAAAAAGTTAGAATAACTATTTCAATCGGCGAATGAAAGTATTTCTCAAGAGATCTATGTACATGATACCTTTTCAGCCAAATCCACAACTTCTCCATATGAGAAATATGTAACAATTATTGCAGATTAGGTTTAGAATTAAGAAAATGACAGATTAGGTTTAGAACTAAAAATCTTTTTGCGAAATTTTCAGTATCCCGACATAAACATCTCGAAAGGAAACAACGGCTCAGATTGAATGAATTAAGTTGTCTAAAAATATCCAACGATGTATGTTGCATCTCGTTTACTATCTTCGTCTCAGTTGGTCATTGACCAGTTTTTATATTACTTTTTCAAATGAGTTTTACAAAAAATAGTCAACAAAATACAATTACAAAATTTAAAGTTAATTATAGAATAAATATGATATTCTTATTCAAACCAATATTCAAATGTTATTCATAAGAGTTCATATATTCAAATGGATATAACTTATATGTTAGTTATAGGTTGAAAGGGTTTATATCAGTTTAGGGTATAGTACTAAGGTTTACAATTTTGAAATTAAACAACTGAAATATGAAAACTAAACAACTTAATAAACTGTCGAAAGTTGTTGAATGTATATTTAAATGGATATAAAATATATTAGATGAGTTTGAAATATTAGTTATAGGTTGAAAGGGTTTATATCAGTTTAGGATAATGTTAAAGTTTACGATTTTGAAATTAAATAACTCAAATGTGAAAACTAATTAAACAACTTAATAAACTGTCAAAAGTTGTAGCATGCTTATTTAATTTAAATGGATATATATATATATATAGTATATTAGATGAGTTTTTTTGAAATATTAGTTATGGGTTGAAAGGGTTTATATCAGTTTAGGGTTAGGGTTAAGGTTTATGATTTTGAAATTAAACAACTCAAATATGAAAACTAATTAAATAACTTAATAAACTGTCAAAAGTTGTTGAATGTATATTTAAATGGATATATATAGAGTATATTAGATTAGTTTTTTGAAATATTCGTTATAGGTTGAAAGAGTTTATATCAGTTTAGGGTCTAGTGTTAAGGTTTACAATTTTGAAATTAAAAAAACTAAAATGTGAAACTAATTATAAAATTTAATAAATTGTCAAAAGTTGTAACATGTTTATTTAAATAGATATATATAGAGTATATTAAATGAGTTTTTTTTTAAAAATATTAGTTATAGGTTGAAAGGGTTTATATCAGTTTATGGTCTAGTGTTAAGGTTTACGATTTTGAAATTAAACAACTCAAATGTAAAAACTAATTAAACAACTTAATAAACTGCCAAAAGCTGTAGCATGTTTATTTAATTTAAATGGATATATATACAGTATATTAGATAAGTTTTTTGAAATATTAGTTATAGGTTGAAAGGGTATATATAAGTTTAGGGTCTAGTGTTAAGGTTTACGATTTTGAAATTAAACAACTCAAATATGAAAACTAATTAAACAACTTAATAATATGTTATTAAAAGTTGTTGACACTTTTATTTTGTAGGGAATTTAGGTTTTATGGTATATTTAAGCATTTATGGTTTCTGGTGACCTTTACACCCTTTTGTACCTTTGTACAATTATCAGTAACATTAATATAATACAACAAATTTGTGGCACTAGTACACCAAATTTGTTGTCTATCAGTTGTAAGAGAGTTATAGAGAGGAAAACAGAAGGGACGTAAGGGTCAACAGAAGCGACGCGAGTCTTAAATGCATTTTTATAGTTCCTTTTATTAAATTAAACACAAACGCGTCTCTTAAATAAATTTTTTGAATTGTCTAATCATCTTCCCCATTGGTTTTAATATATACACATTCTCTTCATGTGTCTATTATTCCATTTTACTGATCATGAAAAAATGATGGTAAACCCTCATATTCTCGATTTCCCGCCGGAAATCCATGAAAATATTCTCCTAAAGGTCGCAAGTTTCTCATACAGAGAAATTTTCAAATGCAAGAGCGTTTGTGTGGCCATGCACGATGCGGTTCAAAGAGAGACATTCTACCGGAGCGTCGATTTTTTCACTATGCAAGGAGATTGGTACTATTCTGCTGGTGTGAATTTCAATAGTTTGTGTCTCCACAATGAAAACCCTTCCGCTATCTTCCTTATCGGGGCTAGGAAGTTTTTCCGGACTGAGGACATGGAAGGCAGACTCTTAAAGATTAGGCTTGCCGGTTAGAAGGGGTATGATTTGGTTCTCTACACCTACAGTCATCTAAAAAGGATCATATCCCCCGACGTGGTCATCAACGGTGATTTGGTCAATATATCTAGGGAGTTCTCACGGTCTGCGAAGCGAAAGATCCAAGCACCTTCTTTATTGCCGTGGAGCAACAGCTTGCCTCCATTCTTTCTCCAAAGGGTCGCTAAAATTCACAATGTCTACTGTCGGGATATTGATACTTGCCCGTGTCAAGTGATCAATAGATGGGGACACCCGTGGAACGAGTGGTACAAACCGGAGCCACTTTGCGATGCGTGTTTCTGGAAGATGGAAACACTCGCTTTTATTCGCGAGTTGCCTAAAAAGATTGTGAATTTGCGTCTTCAGTACTCTTGACAATCTTATACGTTTTTTTTAATCATTGCCAATATTTCTTCCAACTCTTTTGTTTATTTAAAAGTTAAATTAAATATATACAATATTGTAATGAATTTTATTCTCTATTGATTGCTAATGGTACTATTGTTACTTTTGATTTCCTATTTGATTTTTTTATTTGTCCATCTCCAACCATAAACACTTATTGATACGTTCTAGGTTGAAGCATTTAGGGTTTAAGGGTTCCTTGACGCGTGGATATAAATTCCTTTAATTAAATTAAACAGAAGTGACGCGTGGCTATAAGTTTATGTTTTCTATACATAGTCCTCCATGGGAGGACCGACCACCAAAAGAGGTGGGTCAGTTGAACCACCAAATATTTGTAAAATTTACCCTTGTTATATATGTTTAAAATTTTATCTTATGCTGCTAATTAATAATGAGTTTTGCCATGTCATGTTCATAGTTTTATGCTTAAAAGACGTATAAAGAAAATGTCCAATGTGATATATTGCATAAAAGATAGGCCCAAATATTTTTTTTCACTATTTCTTATCTTATAGAATATTATTTTTGGATAAATATATGATAAGAATAAACATAATTTACACATTAAAAAGATATAACATATTAAAATATGTTATCAATCTAATTTTTGGGATAAATGACAACGTGAACATAATCATATAACACTATAGATTAGTAAATTGATATTAAAAATATGACATAAAAGTAAAATAAATATTAGTTATGTATACAATTCAAAATATTATACATATTATTCATGTGATATAATTTAGAAGGAATATTTACTTTATTTCATAACAATTTTATAAAAGGGATTTTCAAAAACATTACAAAAACTAGGTATGTTCCAAACCTTAAACTCTATTTATTGAGTTCAAATCCAAAATTTAAATTCTAAACTCTTAAAACTCGATTTTAAATTTGTGGTATTCTTGAAACAAAAATATTTTAATGGTTTTTTGGAAGACTTAGGAGTATGTTATTTTTGGAATATGAACTTTTGTGGTATTTCATAGAATTCTTCTTTTACAAACTGTTTTTATTATGCGGTATATATACTATATATCTTTTACAAAAATATGTTTGATATATATATATATATATATAACATAATATATTGTACTTAAAAATTATTTTTGAACCAGATAAAAAATATTTCTGGGACCGCCACTGTAGTCCTAATAGGTTATGATTACATGATCTGAGGCTTCATATATAAGTTGTTAAAGTTTATAAATTGTTTAAAATTTATTAATTGTTAAAATTTATTAACTGTTAAATTTTATTAATTGTTTAAAATTTATTAATTGTTAGATTTTATTAATTGTTTAAAATTTATTTTGGTTAAAATTGTTAAAGATTATTAATTACTCTTATCTTCTCTTATTTGTTCTTTATTAACTGCTTAGGTATTTGTCAATTATTAAAAATTTGTAGTGCGTATAAAATTTTTAAAGTGTTAAGAATAATGAAACAAAGTTATTAACAATAGAAAAAATAAAAAATTGTTCATAAAATATTTTGAAAACAATGGCAAATTCACAAGATCGCCCTCATAACTTCGACCTCCGGAATGACCGGGTTGATAACGACATCATAAACGCCGTCGAAGTTAGAGTAGACTATGGTATTGCCATTCCCCCGGTGAATCCTCCATAATCAGAGTTCACAGTATGTACTGCCGTTTTGATGCACAGTCGGCTTCAATGCAGCAAAATAATCGACATAATGGCCAAATGCCTTGCATTCCAGATAGCTCTGACTAAAATAGACAATGCAAAAAATACAATCAATACACATATACAACACATAAAATCCAACCAATACAAATATACTTACTCTCTATTCATAAGAACAAACGTCAGCACCGGCACCCTCTCCATGAATCTCATCATTGTGACCACTTCTTCATACACCACATTGTCTATGTACTTTATTCGACCGACTACGTGCACTACATTGTCAAGATAAGAGCATCCTGATTTTCTCTGTTTTTTTTGGCTATGTTTCCTCTGACTTTGCACTGCATTTGTTCTGTATACCCAAACCTATTACTATTTCACATTTTATTCCATTTACTATTTACCAAATCTAACATAAACACTAATCACTAGGAACAAACCATGAACAACAAGAAAAAGTACCGGTTTCAGTAATGCAAACATGTAACCAAGATTTCAACCATGAGAACTCTGAGTACTTGATACATCTGGACTCGGTGACAAGCTCAACACGCCTGATGGTGGTGAAATAAGAAAATACAATATCCACACACGAGCAGGTTTTCCAGAAGAACGAACTCGAGTGCTTCACCAAAAACTTCGATAGCTAGACGCTATCACCTTCCTGCATGAGAGAGATGTCTACATTGATGGATGGTATAAGGGTGCACTGAACGTGGTTCCCAGTGTGGCCAGCAAGTATGAACTCCCTCATGATCCCGTAAGGGTATACGGCTTGAAATCTTTGAATGACCTTCACCCTGAAGGTGTCCTCGCATGAACCAGTGTAGACGAAAGATGTGAGATCTCTAACTTTAAGAATAGCCATTGTTGATAAGATGAAAGATTAAGGATGAGAGATCAAAATCTTCGAGATGACAGATGAGATATCAAAATCTTCAAGTGATGTGATTCTGTTTGATTTTTTAGAGAGATGGAAACAGAAGCGAAGCGGCTTTTAAATGCATTTATTTGATTTTATTTAATTACATTTAAAAGAAACAAGCGAATAAATAGGTCTTATCATGTTCTCTTAGGCAATGATAACTGCAAGTTACAGGTTTCATGTAGTTGTTAAATTTTATTAAATTTTCATTATATCTCTTATCTTCTCAATTTTCTACATTAATTGCTCTGGTATTTGACACTTTAGGTATATATGTGGTTATGGTTAATTTTGTTAAAGTGTGTAGTGCTAAAATTTAACAATACAATTTGTACAATTAATTTTGTACTTGTTTTTCCAGTGAATTGTAGGTTCAATAAAATACAAACAACATTGCTACACTCGATTTAAACAACAATAAATTATCATTTGACCAAATAACGGCTGACCCTAATGCATCAACAATAAATGTAATCTCTTCAGTTGGCCTCCATACCTTCGCCTTACCAATCTTAACAATGTCAACCCAAACTTTTCTTGCATTTGGACCTATTGGTATGAAGTGGCACTTCTCATTTGGATCTGTTGAAGCTACTCTCCTTTCAGCTACCGCGCGTCAAGAGTTGTTGCAATATAAAAGAATACACTTATCCTTTGTATTTCTCTTGGAACTGGTGGTGTTGCGTGGACTCTACAATTTAAACAACAATAGATTAATCAAGTAAAAGATCATTCATTAAATAACTAGAATATCAATAACATACCACTGTTTTTGGATTATCTTGTTTAGTAGGGGTTCCTTCAGTGGATGTTGGGTTAAGGAGTTCAATCTTTAATAGTGGCCATGCAATTTTCTCACCAAGTGCATCAGAGATGAATACCATGGCAGGAGTTGGCCTCCAAAGAAAAGCTTTGGCCTTACAAATCGTGTCAACTTTAACACTAACAACATTCATACCTATACGGATATTGTTGACCATTTCCATTGCATATGTTGAGCAAATGATACCTTCACCAACAACCTCATCGTTTCCATCGGCGTAATCAAAGATTTTACATCTTTGAGTCTCATTTAAACTGGTTTCTTGCAATGTAAACGTGTAATAATTATGTACTTGAATAGTAAGAAAATTAAATAGAGAAACTTACATATATATAGTCTTCAGAACTTGTTTCCCTGTCCACAATAACTTTCTCAACAAGCCATGCAATCTTGCATCCCACATTTAGGCCAATTGATGCCACTGACTCTGATATAGGCCTCCAAAGAGCAGCTTCAAGTTTAATTGCAGATGTCACAGTAATGGCTACTGCAGAAGGACTAATTGGTATCCTACCAACTTTGTAGTACGGATCAGCAGAGCAAAATGAACCTTCCCCAATCACAACTTTGTAGTCAGTCCAATCCAACACTTGTACTCTCACACCTTCTTTCAATTCAGAAACACCCTTAGATGTTTCAGTACCACCAGTGGTTGTCTGAAACATGGCCACTGATTTAATTAACAAATTAGGAAACTGATTTAAACTGATATGAAAATATAATTACCTTATTTCCAGTTAATCCCTCCATAATTCCCTTGAACTTTTCAATATGACATTGCAAATCAGCAATCTTTGAGTCTCTACCTTGCAGAAATGATAGCTTAGTAGAACTGATCCCTCTGCCATACCCTCTCACTCTTCCATGTTTCTTTTTTCCCAAAACCTTGCTCACTGCATCTTTCTTGAAGTTATCACATGATGTAGAGTCCATCTGACTATCGAGTGACTGTATTTGTTCCTAATATCAATATTTTACACACAAGATATAAGAATGATCATTTATATATGTAACAATGTATAAACAAGTTTCATAACTACTTACAACAGTGTCAGCAAATTCAAGCCTCACAGCTCTACCATCCGCATGTGTGTATCCAACAATCCAAATCTGACTCCTACTAATCTTTCTTGGATCTGTACTCTTCATTTTCTTTATATCAAAAAGATAAAATATCGAATAATCTTTTTCATAGGATTGAATTGAATATTCATTTTAACTACCATTTCATAAGCTAATATAAGCATCCCTTTGCGACTTGTTGTGTGAGGTATCTGTTTTTTTCTCAACTCTTTGTACTTCTTACTTGTTTCCTACAACAACAATACTTAATTAAAGCTAAAAGACATATAAAGAATAAAATATGACCATTACAACAACATTAACAACCTTAAACGTGTGAGAGGTCTTGCTCCTAACCCATGAGTTCCATAGTTGAGAAGATGGGATGTTGCTGGGTTTTAAAGCAATCCTCTCAGCAACACTTTTGGCATTTCTTACTTGTGCCATTAGCCTTGACTTCCCAACCCTCCACAAACATCCCATCTGCTTCATAAGAACCTCTTTCTGCCACTCTTATTTCATGTCAAACCTCATTTACATCAATTATGCTAAAATGAACACTTATCTTGGATCAAGATAAATTTCTTAAATGGTCAAACATACCTCGATCTCCTCCCACATGGTATCCTTAGAAACTTGATCAAGTTGTCTCCAGTCAGGCAATGTAGCTGGAACATGTTCTCTCACCAGAGGACCAAGAAAAGATGACAATGTAACAGAACCAGGTCCAACATGTTCACCATACTCATTGAAAGACACCAAGACCCTTTCATTAGGATCTGTAGCCACTGTACGCATCTTAGTTGGTCCTCTTCTCTTTTTTTCCTTCACTTCATTAATTGGAGTTTGATTTCCTTTAGTCCTCTCATTGTTAACCCCATGTTGATCCATGTTAACATGGTCATTACGTTTAATGCTCTGATCATTTTCTTCATGGTCATTTTGTTCAGTACTCTGAGTATGATCATTTTCTTTCTCAAGAACTTGTGTCTCAGTAACTTCTATCTCATCATCAAGTATTACCTTCTCACCCTCATCAAAACCGTCATCATTATAAGATAAACCATCATCATCTTCATTAACTTTATCTTCATCTTCAAGTCGTCTTACATTCTCCCCCTCAACATCTTCCACCACTTTATCTAATTCTTCAGGTTCAACTGCCTCATTGGAATTTGACAGAATAACAACCTCCTTATTTTTTTCTAGAACTCCTTTTCCTTGTTTGAATCTCATAATTGCTAGCATTTTTATCCCATGTTGATCCAAATTAACAGGTTATTCTTCTTCAGTACTACTTCTTCTTTTAGTTCCTCTTGCTGCATTTTTACCCCATGTTGGTGCAGGTGTAGCCTCTAAGCCTTGGTTACGTCTACTACGACGGGCCCCAGCAGAGCCGGATGTCGACGCGTAGCCTTCTCTCATCCTTACTGTCATTTCAGAACTGAGAATAAAAAATAACATTTTAGCTAAAAGTTATTTTTAGCTACATTCCACATCTAACGAATATAATATATATATATAGATGATACCTCGAAATCAAAATAGCGATATCAAAAATATGTATATAGCTAAATTTCACATTTGCAATCTGACATTGCAAATTAACTAAATATGAGGAAGATACCTTCTCGATTAAACAATGGAGCTTCGAATCGGTGAGATCAACAATGTCCCGAAGTATTGACGCATACACTGAAGATCTTCTGAACATAATGACAAAAGAGAGAAATAACTAAGTCGATTGATCGAATTGATTATGTTGAAAAAAGTTACCATATCGTTTTTTTGTATTATCTGCAATAGTAAGTGCCAAAACTAAGAAAATTTACGCGCCTCATTATTTTTGTTTTCCCGGGAATGAAAAAATAGCATCCAAAAAAATTAAACGCTATGGATAAAATCCGTGTCCATATACAATAGCAGTTACACAAAAAACGCTATCCTGGAACGCTATCGATAGTTATATTTCTTGTACTCATGACCATATAACGTGAAGAACGTATCTTTCTTTTCTAGAACTTCATTCAACTCATGGAGATGCAATCTTGTATCACGATGGTGCTTTTCCAATGTACAAAAACTTGAGTAATAGCTTTCCTATAATGGTGAACCTTTTTGTTGTCGACAATGGATTCATGTTCCTTAACATTGCATATAGCTAGCAAGCGAGTATTATGGTATATGCAGTGTATACAAGTGTGTCAAGATACGATACTTTCACGTCACCATGTGTTGGCACGTGATACATAGTTGTTGTAGAAGTCACAATTTTACTAGTGCATATTAGATATAAATATGATTATATTCTCTTATAATCATATATTTACACTTCAACGGCTCTTACCATATA
>OVBE01012791.1:0-13139 GCA_900406425.1 Iberis pinnata
CAAATCCGTCACTAAATCCGTCAGAAATTTCTGATGGATTTAGAGACGGATTATTACTGACCGATTTATTGACGGATTATTACTGACCGATTTATTGACGGATTATTATTGATGGATTTAGTGACAGAATATTAGTGACGGATTTATTATTGACGGATTTAGTGACAAAATATTAGTGACAGATTTATTGACAGATTTTTCCATTATTTTATATCCGTCACTAATTCCGTCAGAAATTTCTGACAGAATTAGTGACGAAATATTAGTGACGGATTTATTGACGGATATTTAAAAAATAATTTTTATCTAATTTTTAAAATGGAATAATTTTTTTGAATAATTTGAAATTAAATTTTTAAGTATAAATAAAACTAAAATCTAAAATATTAATAAAATTAAAAGGTAAAATATTCATAAAATTAAAATGCAAAATATTTAAAAATTTCTAAAATAGACAAAAAAACGTTTTCAAGAACCGCTACCGCCACCGCCGTACTGTCGCGCCATCTGTTGCATAAACGCGTCCATCTTCTGTTGCATTTAAGAAATCATCCTCATTTGCTCTTCCCTAGTCTGTCTCACTTCCGCGTCGCGCTCATCTTGGGCCGCCCTCATCTCGGCCATCTATTGCTTGACGGCCGCCAACTCCTCGTTCTTCCTCTTCAACTCCTCATCCCTACTAGGATCCATGTGATTTCGGGATCCCGATCCAGGAAAGCAGTAGCCCCCATGTTTCCGAACCCGTAATAGAGGCCCTTCGACTTCTTCGTCTCATGCAACAAAAAAACATTGTATTAGTATAGAAAATATAAAGTAATATGTAATTTAATTTAAATTTTACTTACCTCATAGACAACTTTATACTGCGTATCCAAGGGGATCTCGTCATCAGGTGTCATCTGAGTAGACCCGCGGATAACCTCGAAACGTTTTTTAGTACCCTCGACCAACTCTCGAGCAAGCTGATCTTGAATCTGTCCGGTCTTCTTGTTGGTGTGGAGATTCTCTATAATCTCGAGCGGCGTTGGATCATGGCCAGTCTTCCGTTTCTGTTTAACAATTAAAACAAGTACAAGGTTAAAGTTTAAAGTTGTATGATATTTTAAAAATAGTATTCAAAGTCATTCATACCATATCTTCCCCTCGGGTGAATGAACTCCTCGCACCAGAGTTCGTCGTAGCGATGCCTCTCCCCTCACGTTCGCTCAGTCAGTTGCCCCATTTTTTGACCGACAACCCTTGCGTTTGTGGCTCACCCCAGTAGGTGATGTAGTGTTGTAGGATTCCATCGGGCATATGCGAATGTTGCTTGCCTTCCTTCAACCATGTATCCTTCCAAGAGTAGATATGGGAACTGAAGACTCTACCTGTCTTAGTCTTGAATTCCTTCTTCACTATCGGCCTCATCGCATGGTTCCAGTTGTATTCAAGCTACAAAATACAAAAATTTAAAGTTAGCAAATTTTATAATTTGAATTAAAAATTCCCAAAAAGAAGGATAGAAAATAAGATTCTTACCGCGAAGCAGTAAAACCAATATTCGCGATCATCCGGAGGCATATCCTTAAACCTCAGGTAGGGATGGCGTAGAAGGTTGTGTATGAGTCTCGTGATGCACTTCGTGATCCTGTTGTCTGAGGCGGGAAACCACGTTGTTTGTCCATACAAGACGCATCCAGAAAAGGCAACCGGTCCCGTCCCGGTTGGAGCAGTAACTGCTCGATCGGCATCCGCTCTTGATGATGCGGATCCGCATCCTGAGGATGCTCCTGGGGCTGCTCGGGTGGTGGCGGCTCATGAGGTTGCGGCGGGGGTGTAAGAAAACCCAACTCCGCCGAAGACGGTGTGGCCAGGACTCTAGAGGACGTCGCTTCCCCCGACTCCCGGGTATCGCGAACAGTCCCGCCCTGATACTGGAAATAATTGTAATTACTAGAATTACGGTCATTCAAAATTGTTATTAGTTTTATAATAAAATGAAATTTTTAAATTTTGTATTATTATTCATATAATTATAGTATTCTATATCTAAATTTTTTAAATATAATAATTATGTTTTTAAATATATAAATTTTTAATAAATATAAATTTAAATATATTTCTAAACTCTAAACCACAAAACCACAAACCATAAATTTCACAAAATCACAAACCCTAAACCCTAAAATTTTCTAAATTTCACCAACCCTAAACCAAAAACATTTCTAAATTTCACAAAATCCCTAAACCACAAACATTTCTAAATATCACAAAATCACAAACCCTAAATATTTTTAAATTTTACTAAACCCTAAACATTTCTAAATTTTATAAAACATATACAATTAAATCATAAAAATTTTTAAATCTAACAAAACACATATTGCTATCAAAATCTCAAAAATTTCCAAAAACAATCCAAATCCCTAAACTACTCAAGTCTCCTAAGAAAACCGTTTAAATCAACTAAAAACTTCCAAAAATACTTAAAACTACCTAATATACTTACATGGAGTTTTGGTTGCGCACTGGATCGGTGGATATATGCCGGATTTGAGAGGATTTGAAGCTTTTTGAGGTTTTTTTCGCGTGCAAAATGAAGAAGACAGTGTATGGTTTTTAGATATAATCGATTTATGACGGGAAAATCCGTCATAAAACCCATCAAAAATAAAAAATTGAATTTCGCGTGTTTTCGAAATTTTTGGGAATCCGAAACGTGGCAAAACCCGATTTCTGTCAGAAAGCCCGTAAGAACTTTCTGACGGGTTTTCTGACGGACCTTAAAATTTTCTAAATTTCACAAAACCATAAACCATAAACATTTCTAAATTTCACAAAACCCTAGACCGTCAAAAAACCCGTCAGAAATATGAATCTATGGTTTAGGGACTTGTTTAGAGTTTGGATTTTTTATGGTTGTGATTAGGGTTACATATTTTTCAAACGGTAACACATATGTGATCATAATGTAGTACTAACTTAACACAATAACAATGTCCATGTTTTGAAATTTCATTATTTCGAAGTTTTGGTTTATGATCATGCAAGTTCACAAACACTTTCGTATATTAAAATGTTTGTTTATGTAGTTTCGTAACAAATGTTAGAATCTTAGATTGGAATTGTGTACAAATCTAACACTCTATGAATTTATTCATGATTATGGTTTATGGTTTCAGACCCAAACTCGAAACGAATGGTTTTTAACCCCCAAATATGACTTTTCTGACGGAATTTATGACGGATTCAGGGTAATCCGTCATAAATTTCGTCAGAAATTAAGAAAATATATTTTTTTAAAAATTGAAAACCTAATTTATGAAGGAATTTATGACGGATTACCCTAAATCTGTCATAAATTTCGTCAGGAATTAGAAAATTTTTTTATAAAAAATTGAAAATGAGTAACAACAACAAATATAACAAAACAAAGATAAAAACATAAACTACTCTGAGGATGACGAGTAATCTGAAGCAGATGAATCCATGTCATCCTGAAATTCGTCGTCAGACTCCTCCTCCACGTCATGTACGCCGACGTCTAAATCACCGAACATAGTGAAGTCCACCACAAGATTTACGTCCATAGAAGGTTGAATCTCAGCTAGTGAACCATTTCCGATTGGTTGTAGTGGTTCATGGTCATAAACGCCTTCTATCATTCTTCTAGGATTTATTTGTGTCGCCGTTATCCAAGGATCGTTCCTAGTTGAGATGCGTGGGTACCTAATGTAAGATACTTGCACATATGTTGAAGATTAGTATGTTTTCTTGACTGATTTTGGAGGTATTGAATGAAGACAATATTAATTAAAATTGTACATGATCTGCTTGTGAAGCAAGAATGAAAGGGTCATATTTACCAAGTTTTATGCGTGAGTTTATCGAAGTTACGCCAAACTTATCAACTTTGACACCTCTACCATCAGTTGGATCATACCAATCACACATGAAGACAGCACATCGCACAACATCCCTGAGTATATGACCTCCAATATCTCTCGAAGAATTCCATAGTACACAACATCTCCGGGAGTATACGAAATGCCATAGTCTAATGTTGTCCTCTCCCTACCCAACTCGTGAACCTTGAATGTGAATTCTTTAGTGCAATATCTTGGATACGAGGTAACAATGTTGTTCGGACCTCTCGCGATTTCAAGCAACCAGGTGGGAAACATTTGCCCGCTAGATGTTTCCTCTCAAATATGTAAACATATAGAAATATATAAAATGTTTGAAGATGTGGAAAAATGTTTTTGTTATTAGAAATTAAAAAATCACTTACAAAAAATTGTAGCCACTTGTAATACTCTTTTTGTTTATGAGATTCTATTTCAGCTTCGGACTTGTTCGTGAAGTAACCACGAACCATTGCCATGTAGATCCTACAAGGTTTTAAGACACACAAGTTATATACACGAAAAAATAACCAAAAGTGAAATGTATTATTTATGTTTATCTTTTGTATTCCAACATATCTTCACAGTTGCTGAGGATGTACGTATTTAGGTGTTTCCACTCAGCCGCAGTAAATTGTCGATTCTTACCTTTCCCGCTAAGTCGCCCAATTTGTTGGAACAAACTCGGGACATAAGCAGAATACGAAGGATGTTGTCCACCATCGTCATGTCGACTTGTTCTACGGCTTCTTGTTGCCACCTCTCTTGGGAAGTAATATTCCGCAAAATTAGCGGCTTCTTCATTGATGCTCTGTGCCACAATAGACCCCTCGACTCTACTAAGATTTTTAACATTCTTCTTCAGGTGGAACATGTACCTCTCAAAAGGATACATCCACCGATATTGAACCGGGCCACCAAGTGATGCTTCACGTGGAAGGTGAACCGTTAGATGTTCCATAACGTTAAAGAAAGACGGTGGGAATATCTTCCCTGGAGAATACTGTCTACCATGCTTCCCAAATGGGTTGAAACCATATGTACTTAATCTGAGATACACATTCCATGTCTCGCTTGCAAAATCCGGATATATAGCCTGAAAATGACGCCAAGCTACTGCATCAGAAGGATGTGTAATCTCTCCATCAAATCTATGCTTCGCATGCCATCTCATTGCAGCAGCTGTTCGCGTAGATTGATACAACCTATTCAACCTATCTGTTAGTGGAAAATACCACATCCTCTTCTATGGTACTGAAACTCTACCACCTGTATCTTTATACCTTGGTTTTCGACAGTATCGACATCGAGTCCGGGTTTCATCATGTCTCCAATAAATCATACAGTTGTCGATGCACACGTCCATAACCTGGTAAGACAATCCAAGTCCCGACACAAGTTTTTGTATCTTGTATTATGATCCTGGAGCAGTGTGTTATCCTCTGGCAAGATATCCCTCATCATATTCGCTATTGCGTAAACTGCATCCTCAAGCAAGTTATAATCCATCTTTATACCCATCAACCTACTCGTAGATGATAAAGGCGAATGACCATCTCTACATCCACTATATAATGGCCGATTCGCTGCATCTAACATATCAGAAAATTGTCGTTCTTCTAAGTTTGGTTCTTCATAAGAAACTTGAGCCGTCTCTATTTTTCTCTATAAACATCATTAACCATTTGAACCGTAGCTTCCCCAACATCTAATTCCGTTCTAGGTGCCCCAACATCTAATTCTCTTCTAGATTCCTCTATCCTATCTGTCACTGAAATGCTATCGCTACTACTAGCAACAATATCAGGTCGTTCTCCATGTAAGTACCAAACCTTATAACTCGGCAAAAAACCATTCATATACAAGTGATTCCATACTATGTCTATCCTAACATGACAATTATTCCGACATAGCGAACATGGACATGTTAACTTACGACTGTTGCCCCGAGGTTGTCGACACGCTAATTCCATGAATTCCATCACACCATTCGCATATTCCTCATTCAAAAGATTTTTCTCTGGATTCATCCTCTCACCATCCATCCATGATCGAAAATAAAGAGGAGTAGACATTTTATAACTATGTTTGTGAATTTGTGTATGAAATAATGAGAGGAGCTCTCCTGGTTATATAGAAAATTTTCTTACGGATTTTTGACAGCTAAATCCGTCAGAAATATCAAATATAGCCGTCAGAAATATCAAATATATCTGTTGGTAACGGCTAACAACGGATAGTTTACATCGAGAAAATTTACTGCCGGAATTAAACCCATCAGAAAATTTGTGATGGTCACTATTTCCGTCAGTTTTTTTTACGGATTTTTCCCGTCAAAAATTTTCGTCACAAATACCCTTGTTTTCTTGTAGTGTTAAAGCATAATCAACAATTCTCAAAGATAAAATATTCCAATCTTCTTGCAGCAAAAAGCCCAATGAGAAGACCAACTCAAGTTAAGCTCTTAGTCTTCTCTCCAATGGTTCCAAAGCATGTGTGATTCAAGTCAAAAAGCAGTATCCAAATTCATAGTATGGGAGGATTGAATAATCAACAGAGCATGGTGATCTCTAATCAATGAAAACAAAAGGCCAGCTATTTTAGGGTTATGAGAGTATGAAATTCACTATAAAAAGACTAGTGTTGTAACTCTGTTTCTCAAGTTTTTGCAATGTCAAATTCTTAAATATCAGTAAAAGTTCTCTTTCAATTTCTTTTTTTTCTTCAAATTGTTATCATGGTATCAGAGTTAGAATAACCTTAACAAGCTTATTTAACGGCAACAAATTAATTTACTTACCTTTTTCCGTAAAACGTTCATGTTGCAAGCTCAATCACCTTAAAGCTCAACGAAACAAACTACAGGTTGTGGAAAACCCAGGTGGAATCTCTTTTCATCAGTCAAAAGCTATTGGGGCTCGTTAATGGCCAACTTTAAGCTCCTCAACACACTATAGAACAAAGAACTGGAGAGGTGGTCCAAGTTGCTGATAATCCAGCCTATGAATCCTGGTTTTGCTTAGATCAACTTGTCAGATCTTGGATTTTCGGAACTCTGTCAGAAGAAGTTCTTGGTAGGGTCTGCAGTCTTCAAACCTCGTCTAAAATATGGACTTCAGTGGCCAACACTTACAACATAAGTTATATTGGTCGTGAGTTTCAGTTAAAACTTAAAATTTATCTTATCTCCAAGTAGGGAAATTCATTCTCTGCCTATGTTCAAGAATACACATCTATATGTGAGCAGTTCAGCTATATTGGGAAACCAATGGATGAATCCATCAAAATATGTGGTTTCCTGGTAGATCTTGGAAGAGAGTATGACCCTATGTCAACTGTTATTTAGAACTTATACACCTGCACGCAACTTTAATGAAGTGTTATATGAGATAGAGACTTTTGATACTCGTCTACAGTCTTATGAATCTATGAATGTTTCTAGTCATATGGCCTCTAATACTCAGAATTCAAAAATCAGCAATCGTTTCAGGCTAACAATAACTACAGAGGGAGACGGTCTTTCTACTTCAGACCAGGTTCAAGTAGAGGTCAAGGTGGTTTCTCTTCAAGATGCAGGGGCTTTCCTAAACAGTTTGCTACCTCAGGATAGAACTCACAATAATCATATCAAAGACCAATCCGTCAAATGTGTGGCAGATTTGGTCACACATCTCTCAAATGCTAGAATCGATTGAAAAATAACTTTCAAACTGAAGACGTTCCACAAGCTCTAGTTGATCTTCAAGTTTATGATTTTTTGGCAGAGTGTGGTACCCAAATTGTGGAGCATAACTCATATCACCTCCTTTCACACTGATTTTACCAAAACCAATCACTACAATGGTCAAGACAACATCATGGTTTCTTATGGTAATTTCTTTCCCATTACTCATATAGGATCAACAAAACTTTATGTTGAATCAGGTAGCTTACCCCTCAATGATGTGTTGGTTTGTCCCTCTGTAAAGAAATCTTTGTTATCTATTTTTAAGTTATGTGAGGATTACGCATGTGGTGTGTTCTTTGATGCAAATAAGGTTTACATATGGGATCTACAAACGCAAAAAGTGCTGACCAAAGGACCAAAATGTGAGGGGTTGTAAGTGTTGGAGAACCAGAACTACAAAGTCTTATACTTTACAAGACAACAAGATGCAAACAATTTCATCTTGCATTATCATCTTGGCCATGCCAGCTCTCAATTTCTCCAGCACATGTACAACAAAAAGGAAATTACTATTAATAAGAGCAGCTCTAACACCATCTATGAACTTTCTCATATTGGCAAAAGTCTAAAGTTACAGTTTTCAGTTTCAGAGTCTGTTTCAGTAGAACCTCTAGCTAAAATACATTATGATCTTTGGGGACCCTCTCCTATTGCATATGCTCAAGGATTCAAATTTTATGTATTTTTTGTTGATGACTTTTCAAGATTCGGTTAGTTGTATCCTATTTAGGACAAGTCAAATTTCTATGATATCTTTTTGCTATTTCAAAAACAAGTTGAAAATCAATTCTCAAAACAAATCAAAGTTTTTCAATGTGATAGTGGTGGTGAATTTATGAGTAACGGATTCAAAACACATCTTGGAACATGTGGTATAAAGAATCAAATGTCATGCCCATATACGCCTGGGCATAATGGTTTGTTAGAACAAAAACACAGACATCTCACAGTTCAATATCTATCATGGATGTATCATGGAAATGTTCCCTTAAAGTTATGGGTAGAAGGTTTCTATACAACAAATTATTTTAGCAATTTATTTCTATTTGAAGCATTGAAATTTTGTACACTTTATGAAGTCTTGTTTCAACAAAAACCAGAGTATACCTCCCTGCGAATCTTTTGTAGTGCATGCTATCCATGCCTCATACCTTATATTGTTCATTAGTTTAATATCCTTACAATTATTCTTCTTAGGCCAAAATGATGCCTACAAGGGATATCGTTGTCTGTATCCACCCACAGAACGTGTGTACATAAGTCGTCATGTCATATTTGATGAAACATTTTTTCCCTTTCAGGAAAGTACAAGAATCTTATTCCCAAATATTCAACTGCCTTTCTCCAGTCATGGTAAGCTGGGATGAAAAGTGCATATGAGCCAAGTCATGTACAATAACTTATTTACCTACAAAGACTAGTTTATTCTAACACTGGTCCAGTTGATGTTGAACAACTCAGTAATACAACATATGCAACAACAAGTTCCAACAATTATCACGCTGATGTGCCTTGATATTACTCGGTTTTGATGCATAATAGTAGGAATTTATGTCTACTATCATGCATTATTCCGAGTGTTTTCCTTGCAACTTTGGTATGCTTTCATGATTCTAGGTGTTCAAGTCGTTTTGGAGTAAAGAAATGCATTTTAGAGCAAATCAGAATAATTTGGCTAAGTGGTAGAGTAGAGAGATCGATCGATCCCTTTAGGGATTGGTCTGGCACTGATTACGAAGAAAATTCACCTATATGAAGATTGATCGATCCCTACCTGGATCGATCGAGCATCTTCTCCTGGAGTTTTTCGGATATAAAGATCAATCGATCCCATGAAGAACGATTGAACCAATTTACGACTAGATCAATCTATCCCTAACAGATCGATCGATCGATCGATCGATCTTTGCACCCGAAGAAGAATGAAGATTTTTCAATTTTTGCAATAGAAGTCCTCAAGCTTATCAAGTTTTCCTTATTTTATTTATTTTCCTTTTTGCACTATAAAATCCTTGTGGCTTGGTTTTATTTTAATCACGCTTTATGCTATTCTAGTTTACAGAGATAGGGAGACGAATTATAGAACCATGTATTTGTGAGAAGTTTCTCTGAACCCTTGTTTTATATTCCATATCTATTTATGCTTTTGATTATGTTTTCTACAATGTTATTTTTGTGTTTGCTTTGCTATGTCTGAGTAGTTCCATTGTTAGGTTTTAGGGTTTTCCAAGGAAACAAGGTTTGAACATTAGGATTTAACATAAAGAATTTTATTTGTTAGGTTCTTAGTCTAGGTTTGTTCTTAACGCATGGATTATAGTTTATCAGCCCCCTTCTTAAGTTGTCAATGTTCATCAAATGGCAACAAAGGGCAAAATCGGCATCAGAAATCCTAACCCAAGTTATGTGCTCATGATGAACATTCATCATTCTGTAATGCCCAAAAATGTTCATGAGGCTTTGAAAGACCCAAAGTGGTCTGAAGCTATGCAAGAGGAACTAAGTGCACAATATCAAAACAATACTTCCAGCAACTTCTTCAATGAACATTGTAGGGTGTAAATGGGTATTCAAATAAAATTACAATCATATGGCACTATTGACAAATACAAGGCCAGGTTAGTAGCTAAAGAGTTTCACCAATAATAAATGGTTAATTTTCTGGAAACCTTTAGTCATGTAGTAAAAACAGCTATAGTAAGAGTGGTGCTTGGGATTGTAGTCACAAACAATAGGCAAATCAATTATCAAGATGTTAAAAGTGCATTCCTTCATGGAGATCTTCCAGAAGACATATACATGTCACAACAATATGGTTTTGAAAATCCTGCATATCCATCTCATGTTTGCAAGTTTAATAATGCAATTTATGGCCTTAAACAAGCTCTCAGGGCCTCGTTCAACGCTTAGGTCATTTTTACTTGAGTATTGATTCTCGTGCAGTAAGGCTGACCCTTCTCTCCCTTTGTCTTTCATCACAATAGTGCCACACTAATACTGCTACTCTATGTTGATAATATCATATTGACAGGAAGTGACATTAATCTTCTGCATCAATTAAAGGAAGCTATAAGTTCACAATTCTCGATGAAAGACCTCGACAATCTTCATAATTTTCTGGGAATTCAAGTGAAATCACATGATTTAGGAATATTTCTTAGTCAAGAACAATACACCAAGGAGATCTTGTGTCAATCAGGGTTGGCAACATGCATTCTATGTCAACTCCATTACCTCTGCAGCTTCCAGCCTCGGCACGTTAAGCTGATCTATTCCCTGAATCATCTTATTTTCATAGTATTGTAGGGAAATTTAGTATTTAACGCTAACTAGACCAGACATACAATTCTTTGTCAATGTGGTCTGTCAAAGAATGCATTCACCTACAATGTCACTCTCTGTTGAAGCGAGCGCTAAGATATCTTAAAAGAACTCCAAATCTTGGGCTCTATATTCACAAGTCAAATGTATTATTTATCCAAGCCTTTGATGATAGTGACTGAGCAGGTTGTGAAAACACCATAAGGTCCACAACAGGCTTCTGCACATTCTTAGGTGACAATATGACATCATGGAATGAAAAGAGAACACAAACAGTCTCCAGATCATCAACTGAAGCTCAATATAAGGCCATAGCTGAAATAGCAACTGAATTAACTTGGCTTGCTTCTCTTCTAAAAGATCTTCACATCACTCAAACTGGTCCAGTTGTTCTGTATTGTGACAACCTTTAGCGGTTAATCTATCTAAAAATCCAGCCTTTCATTAAAGAACCAAACAACCTCCTTAGTTAGCATAATATTCCAGACTCATTCGCTTTCATTCATGGTGCATGTGCGTCATAGCTTTTTATCAAGAGACTCGGAAGTTAATATCTCTTAGATTTAAAAAGAAGCGAATAAGGTGGCAGATGGACTAGCCACTATCGCCTTTGATGATCCGCCGGAATCTTTTTATTTCGATTCTCCTTCGGATTTATTTAGATCATTTTATCTATTCAATTTAAATAATGTTAGTGCAAACGCTGATCACATTAGTTTTCTCCCTATCCACTACCAAGAAGGTTACTTATTTTTAATCTTAGCACATAATCTTTGTCTACAATCCGTAAAAACTGGGTTTACATCCGGTTTTATGATTTCAGATTTTGCTAGTAATGTCGATATTCCGTATTTTGGAGGATTTGGGTGATGTGTCCTTCGGGAAAATAATAGCGAGGAGACCATTCTCCACATGAGCTTTGATTTGATCGACCTTCACATTTTCCGGCCAAAGAAACTCGCCTTTACCAGCGAGAGCATCTCTTTCCGCCAAATGCCACACCAAATCCTCTCTCCCTTCTTTCTATTCCTTCAATCCTTCTCCTCTAATGCTCAAAAACATTCCTTCTCCAATCTGCACTTTAATGTCATCTTTCTTGTACCCTGCAGATTCAAATAATCGATGAGGTCATTTTGATTTTCGTTGAGATGATTGAGATTGTTCAAAATTGTTAACTTGGAACGTTAATCTTGAAGAAATGAGCATTAGATGATTCAAACCAATCAATAAGAGCCGTTGATCCACGGAATCTCCGAAATGAATACCAGAATATTCCGTCTGACATTTTTCTTTTCCTTTCTTGATTGGCTAATCAAAACAAATGTATATATGAAGAAAGGTGAACTTTGGTGAATTTAAAGAGAGTCTAAATAGTTATTCGTTATCTTGTTTGACTCGAGAACATTGGCGAAGATGAATGAATTATTTGTTGGAACTAAAAATTTGAAATGGATTATTACAAATGTTGAAACGAGTTTTCTAGTGAAAACGTTCATCGGAATGACCGGTTTGTAACGAGCACTATAAAATGGAATATTCATTTGTCAAATTTGAGTTAAATTTGAATGAGAAAGGGAGATGAAAAGATAGCAACTTAAACATGCAAAATGTTGACTTATGTTTACTAAGTCTTGCTATTATAAAACATGCTACATTGGATGTGGAGAAAAAAAATTTCATTAGTATATATAGTGCACAAGGTATGTTTAAGTTCAATTGAATCGAGTACAATATGGTGTATTGGAGAGATATAGACCATCCGCACGCGCGTTGCCGCTGCCGACTGCCCGGCTCGGCTTGACGTGGTCGCGGGTCTTTGTCTTTGGATCTTGGAAATGGGCAGAAAACCCAAGAAGAAGAAGTATTTTTGGAGAAAATTTCTATAAAATTTTTGGCTCAAATTGATTTCGGTTTATCTTGATAAAACCGAACCAGAAACCAAAACCAAATCAGAACACAAACCAAAAATGATTGCGGTTCAGCTCCTGAATTTTTTGCCTAGCTGAACACAAACCAAAATTTTTAAATCGTTTTTATCTCTTAATTTTTGGTTTGTGGTTTTCAAATCGTTTCTTTCTCGTAATCGTTTTAATAAAGATTTTTTCAATGGTTTTTCTTTAGACCATCCACAATGATTTCAACTTCCAACCCATCCTTTTTCACTCCACCTCACTTTCTCTTTCTTCCACCTCATTATTCAACACTCA
>OVBE01012792.1:0-13137 GCA_900406425.1 Iberis pinnata
CTCAAAACCGATGCTAATTGATAAGTAAAAACCATGAAAATTCAGAGTCATCAGATGGTTTCATAAGAGCTCTTTCCTTTGTGTAACTCACATGTTGTCATGTTGATCAAATATACAGCACTCAGTACACATTCACCATAAAATCTTATTGGTAGATGTGCTTGAAACATCAATTATTGTGCCACATTCAATATATGACGATGTTTCTTTTCTACTCTCTTATTTTGTTGAGGAGTCCCCACACAGGAAATTTGATGAACAATTCCTGTATCCCGAAAATAACTCCTCATCTTCATAAATTCACTTCCATTATCACTATGCACAACTTTCACATGCTTGTCAAATTGTCTCAATAGGAGAGCNTCAAATTGTCATTACGCACAACTTTCATATGACGATGTTTCTTTTCTACTCTCCCATTTTGTTGAGGAGTCCCCACATAGGAAGTTTGATGAACAATTCCTGTATCCCGAAAATAACTCCTCATCTTCATAAATTCACTTCCATTATCACTACGCACAACTTTCACATGCTTGTCAAATTGTCTCAATAGGAGAGCAAAGAAATCCACGATAGTTATCTCCACCTGCTTCTTATCAGCAAGAAGAAAAAATCATACAACTCTTGAAAAATATTCACTAGAGTGAGAAAATAATAAGCTCCACACGAACTCTGTGTTCAATATGGTCCCCATAAATTACAGTGAATCATGTCAAAACACTCATTTATTTTATCACTACTCTATGGAAACTCACTACAACATTGTTTTGCTTTAAAAAAATATAACAACAAGATATACCTGCACTCTTTAGGTCGACCACCGGAAATCTCCTTATCACCTTTTCAGAGGCGTGACCCATTCTCTTATGCCATGTCTCCAAAGATTCCAAACGTCCTAATTTTTTGACATGTCGAAGTCTCTCATATCTTGTAGAAAATACAATCCTTCTTTCCGTTTTCCTACTCCGATTGGAATATGCAAATTAAGATCTTGCAATAGACAACATGTCTTAGCGAACACCTCTATACAATTCTTCTCACTGATGTCTTGAGATACTAAGATAAGATTGTATTTCAATTCCTCCACAAAGAAAACATCTTTCAGCGCTAATGATTCTGTCAATGCTACACTTCCTTTTCGATAAAAAAATACTGTAGTTCCATTAGGTAACCCAACCATACTTGGTGTTACCCGATATATGCCGAAAATATGATTCAATGTCCTTGTCATATGATCAGACGCTCCACTATCAAAAATCCATTCATCTGTAATCTTACCAACTAGTTTTACAAATTCTGAGGCTGATCCATATGATTGCACAATTCTTTCCCACTGTTCTTTCGTCAATCCCGTCATCGCTTTCGACTTGATGTGTGACACACCCAATTTTTGTGTATTGCAAACACGATTTACAGAATTTTCAGAAACGAAGCAATTTGAGAAACGCCACCAGAACACAAATTTTTCTTCATTCACTAGCCCTCGTTTATTTTGTTTTCTCCATACTATTGCAGCCACCAATCAAGATATACTTGCACTTATAACAAGACTGAATATTATGCCCATACTTTGAGTAATAAGAACACACAATACCTCGATTTCTATATCTCTTTGTATGATGATTTTGAGTTTATTCTGACAAAAAAATTCTCAAGCCTTTTCGGCTCTGATACCATGAAAGAGTCTGTATTCACTTAACTCAAAACCTCAAAGTTATAAAGTGGGAGTTCTTAGGTATATATACCTAGGGAAACTATAACCCTATACAACAAGCCCAATATCCAAAACCCATATATATATCCTAATAACCTCTTAAGTGTGTATTCCGAATGTGTATTAGAAAGAGTCATATTTTCGAATGTGTATTAGAAAGAGTCATATTTTCATGAAATATCGGTGAAGATAAGGGTAAGACGACATCATATTGTGAAGGCAAAGATAACCGGAAAAGGTCCAAATTGATGACTTCATTACATGTGACAAAATATTCTTGACGTTCCAAGAAAGACACATCGAGAGGCTTGTTCATCAAATTTGTTGCAGATCTTGGTTTTGCTACGTGCGTAGCACAATAAGCCAAAGAAGAATATTTGCATAGGACGGAGACTTGTTATATAAAGCTGCATACGACGTTTTCACAACGAAGCTTGAAACTGTAGTGATGAGGCAACATTGAGAATAAATGCAGATAACAAACCACCAACATACGACCCTATCATGTGACAAAAGTCGTCTGGCAAGACGTTAGACGTATATACGAATATTAGAACCCAAGTACCAATGTCTTGAGCTCTCTATACTTGATATGTACGTAGCTCTGCTCGAGCACAAATATAACTTAAAAAAGGGAATGATGAAAGACATAGGTTAGTTGACTAAAGGTAACAAACAAACCGAGAAACAACTTATTTATTCAACAGATTGACATAATTGGGAAACATATCAAATTCATGAACTGGATGGAACATTACAGGCTTGATGTTAAAAGGTTTAAGGTTCGAGGAACAGGGGTGACAGTAAGAGGATATGCCATGCTCAAGATAAATTCTCCACGAGCCTCTTCCATGTTAACTTTGTCTCCTTTGATTTTCCAATCAAATCCTTGTACCATCACTCCAATCGCGGTTCCAATAGAGAGATTAGCTAGATTTGATCCAGGACATGCTCTCCTTCCAAATCCAAAAGGAATGTAGTTTAGGACTTTCTCCTTTACCTCCTCTTCTTGCATTGGTCTTGAAGAAACAGTAAACCTCTCGGGATTGAACTTATTAGGTTCTTCCCAAGAGTCAGGATCTCTCATTACTGAATAAAAGTTGACAAGGAGCATTGTCTTCTCCTTTACATAGAAGCTTCCGATGTTGCACGCTTCTTTGAACGTCCTTGGTATTAGAGGGCCCGGTGGGTGCAATCTAAGCCCTTCTTTGATTGTCGCTTGCAAATAAGGAAGACTTGGTAGATCAGTTTCTTGAACCAACCTTGTTTTCCCTACAACAGAATCGATTTCGTTTCTTAGTTTCTCAAGAATGTTAGGATTGTTAACAATCTCCGCCATGATCCACTGTATAGTGTGGGTTGTAGAGCCAGTGCCAGCAAAGAAAAGTTCCTGTAAAAGAGTGTGCAAAGTGAGGACAAGGAATAATATAATATGTATATAATATGATCGGTTAGGCTCTGAATAAGATTTACCACAAACAAGGATTTGATATGGTTCCTAGTGATCTTATAATGTGAGTTTTCGTCTTTACAAGATTTCAACAACACGTTAATAATGTCATCACCCTGATTATGATGTTGTTGTTCATAGTCGGTAAGAATCTTCTCAAACACCTCATCGAACCGGCGTGAAAAACCCTCTCTCTCCTTTTGAAAGAGTGAGATCCCGAGCTTCGCAAGTGGCTTGCGCACCATGGAAGCCAAGAAAGACTTCTTCGTGAAGCCACCAGACTCGGTCACTAAGCTTCTGATTCTCTCTGCTACACCAGTCTCCTCTGACCAATTCCTCCCCATGGTCCCCATAATTAGCCTACAGATGGTGGTGTTTATTAGCTTCATAACTTCCTCAGCAATCTCAACACTCTCCTTCCTCAAAGCCTTATCTAAGAGGTTTGAATAAAACCGTTCAACCTCGTTTTCACGGACGCCTCGTGACCTCTCGAGTGCCTGAGGTCCGAGGAGATGGGTGATTAAGATCTTCTTCATGAACTTCCAGTAATCTCCGTAAGGTGCGATGGAGAAGCTAAGAGATCCGAAGACAATAGATTTATCGTTACTAGGGGAGTCGCGACTGGAAAGGTTGAGGTCTTGCTCCTTAAAGATTTTGTAGGTTGTTGAGGCAGAGGATACGAGAACTACAGGGAAAGTGAAGATCCGGAGATGGAGAATGGATCCGTACTTGAAAGATAGTTTTTGTAGAGATTTGTGCATCACAACAGAGAAAAAAAGGTGAAGATGGCCTATGATTGGTAAAGACGGAGGGCTTGGAGGAAGATTGTAGCTAACCTTTGGTTTCTTCGAGAAGAGAAAGTAACAAAGGAGTGAGAAAAGAGACACAAGGATGAAGATGATGTAGTTTTGAAAGTCAACAATCGCCATTGTTGCCAAAGCAGATGGAACTGAGTTTACACAGTACTATTCTATCAAGAACATGTGAATACAATGAATTATTATGCTGTGTCTCTTACATAAATAATGCAGATCTTGACTTTTTTTTTTCTTTTTCTAGTTAAAATAATAATATGTTCTTAGCCGAAGGTGACATTTAAACAGCCTAGTTGACAAAAAACAGAAAGTAAAAAAAGAAGAGCCTTACATGAGGTTATTCAATATTGTATTTTAATTGAATTGAATGTATTTTGAAATTTGAGTAAAATTTCCTGTTATTCAATTGTGTATATGACATAAATACAATAAAATCTCCTGTTATTCAATTTCCATTGTATTTTAAAGGATTTTGATTTGTATGTATTTTAATATATTTTTTTCCTCAAATCATGAACAAAACAAATACAAACCTTTTACATCTGATTCTGTTGTATTCTCTGCAAAAAAAAGGCAATGTATCGTCATCTTTCTCCTCCTTCTCTATCTTTCTCTTCTATGTCGATAATTTTTGGTATCCTTCTGAAATTTTTCATCTGTTTGTGAGAAAGACATAAAAAAAAATCATTTCTTTTATGGAAATTGATACCAACGATTTTGATTTGATGTACTTGTATTCATTCAGCCACTTCAATTAGAGCTTTTTTTTTGAAAAATCTCAAATCGACGATGTCAATGAGAAGTTGACTTATCTACAAAATTTGTGAAAATTTTCTCTCGTACTCATGCAATATTTGAATATAATCAATATGAATTAGTCTCAAAGACATAAATAAAACCGGTGGAATCCAACAAAACACAATTCAAAGAAATACAAGAAAATTCATTTACATTCTAATGAATTACCACAAAATGTATCAAAATACTTTAAAATTTAAATCCACTTAAATCTCTTTAAAACGTAATTGAATAACAGCTCCTTAATCGATGTGTCTAATTATCATTTGCCCATCCTCATCCTCTTTTTTCTTATTTAACCATCTTATGTTGTTCCTTTTTTTGCATTCTTTTTTTAAAAAATTAAAACTCATAAAGTACTATTTTGTCCAATTTAAAAAATATTATGAGCGGACCCATGCGTTAAATGTTTTTCAAAATTTTAAAAAATATTTTCACTTTCTTCCTCTTTTCATTATACCTGTCATGGTTTCAACATTTAACACTCCACCTCATCTTATCTTTCTTCCACCTCATTATTCAACACTCATTCAACATTTACTCATTACAATGGTTAGTTTAATAAATTCAACACTTTACCCCACTATTTTATTTTATATATTATTATTATATTTCATATTTTTGTAATTATATTTAGTAATAGCTTAAATTAAATAAATCATAGTTAAAAATTAACTTTTTGCCTTTATATTTAAAAAAAATATTATTGTACATAAATCTGCAATCAAAATAAATATGTAATGTAAATAAATCTGCAATGTAAATAAAAATCTGCAATGTAAATAAATCTACAATGAAAATCATTAGAGAAATTTGTGGTTTTTTTTCCGTGACCAAATTAAATAAAACAAGTTTCTATTTATAGAGATATTTTTACAAATTTTGATATAATTTTTTATTTTTAAAAAATTAATTTATCATATTATTAATTTTAAATGTATAGGATAAAAAATCTTCTAAACCAATCAAAAACCCCCTTATCTCTAACTTTTTCTCTTCCCTAACTTCATTGGACCACGTGGTAGAGAGAAGAACTCCAAATCTCGTTTTATCTAGGTGAAAAGATTCAACTCAATAATTGCCACCTCATTTACTCCTCAAAATTCAACTCACCATTATTTTGAATTCAACCATTGAAAACTCATTTCACCCTCATTGTGGATGGTCTTAGTAATTTTTACAGTTTCCTTTCATTTCTTTATCTTTTTCTCTCTCTCTTCCTTTTCACCTTAAACCATAAGTATTTTCTTCGGTGTGTTCTTCCTTATTTGTTAATCTTATCTATTTGTCACTTATTGATAGTAGGATTTTATCGTAGTTTCTACCTACTTCAATTCCTATATATTATTATAGTCATTGCAGCACAATATGCTATCAATCCAATTCAAGAGTACCAACACATTAAAAACTATGATAATCTAGTGTATTCTAAGCCATAATAGAATTGTGGTTCAAATCAAATATTCTAAATCAAACATTAAACAAAAATCAACAAAAAGTCAAGCAAGCAAAAGTCAACAATAATAAAAAGTCAATTTAAAATGAAAATATAAATCAAGATAAAATAATAAGCAAATAGGTAAAGATAATTGATTTGGGTGATCAAATGACATTCTATGATGTTACTACTCACTTTCTAGTGCTAATATTTGACCTAAAATTCCCTTAATTAGATTAATCCACTCTTGTGACAATAATCTCTCTCTTAATCATGCAACTAAAAACAATATCTTGGATAATTATACAATAAGAGGCAATAAAGTCTAATTCATCATAAACCACTAAACTAGCTAAAAACAATCTATTGGATAACGCCATTTAGCAAACAATATTTGGTTCAGAAATTTCATCGAACACCTTTCGGACACAATTCACCTAGAGTCTAAATTTGATTGATCAAGGCAAACCTACCATTAAGCAAACATATTGTTTGTAGATTTAAGATAATCAACTCCTAAGAATCATATTCAATCTTTAGATCACCCTAATCTATCTAACTCGTTCACTTATAGATGAACTACTCACTAATCATAGATGAAACACAAGTTTCAATGATGAAAATGTATTGAATCATGATTAGAAACATAAAATAGAAGAAGATTCACAATCAAAATAAAGATTCAAACTTAAAATAAGCAAATATTCAAAATATTTACAAAGTTCTAAATGAAGATAAAAGAAAGAAAACTAAAAGATAAGATTATAGCATAAAATTAGGTTTAGAAACCTCATATAGTATCCTAAAAATGGTATTGGGTTAACCTAAAATAATTGGGTTAACCCAATTGTAAATGAGTTTAAACTCAAAAAGGAAGGGAACAACTCCTCACATGGCCCTACACGTTAAAAAAATAGCTACTTTGTCCCCTTTATGTTTCTTTTTTATTTCACTTGTTTTAATTAGAAAAAGTGGCTAAATACTACACTATCCTTTATAAAATAATGAAATTACAAACATAACCAACCTTTTGTTGGATAGATCCACCCGATCCAACTGAAACTGGATCAATTAACCAAAAATTTGAATTTATCCAATTTATCCAATCCAACCAACATTTTTTCACTTAATATCCTTAAGTTACTGGGATAACTAGGATGTATTCTCTGGTCGCGCGAGGTACACTTCATCGGACGAAGAAGATAAACATCAACCTCGTAGGGAAGAAGCTTTCTCCGTATATTCATCCTCACAACCTTCTTCTATTCTCTTCGCATTTGTTCCTCAACCTAAAAAATTTAGATCTTCCCAAAATGGTTCATCTTCTCGAGACAAATCTTCTCCTTCTCTCTCATCCCTTGATAGTAGGATTTTTCTCTATCAATCCCTTACACCACTATCATGGTCATTGTAGTGTGTAAGGTTATCAATCAAATCAGGTGTGCACTAGCAATCTAAATTGCAATGGATGCTTCTAAGTTAAGCTAAACAGTAAAAAAAGTGGTTTACTAACAAGTCCTAAGTGCAGTGAGACATGCAGGAACTAAAAAAGCATAAACTGAACAAAGAGCATAAAAGACTAAAAATGCTTAAAAGGAAAAACAGAGGAAAAACAGAGAAAGTGAAAGATGTAAGCAAATGTGAAGCAGTTTCTGAGGACTAAAGGTAATCAACCAGAGATTCGTCCCAATCTACCTAAGCACCTAACATACCTCAAACAACAGTAAGATATCCCTAGACGATAGGTTCATAAGTAACCAAGTCCAATCCCTTGATGAATGGAATCAACATAAGCAATCACCAGACGTAACTGCAAAGCTAAACATTCAGATCTAAGGATAAATAGCAAGAACAATAAGAACTCAAACCCAGAAAAGCAAGAACATCAATGAAACAGTAACTAACACAGAAAATGATCAAAGCTTAAAACAGAAGATTAAAAACAAAAATGAAAGATCAACATGCACCAAGTGAACAACAACATAAAGCTAAGCAGGAAAGTAAAGAAAAACAGTAGATTAGCATAAACTTAAAAGATTCTTGGTTTTTACACCTAAGAACATGAAGAACAACAAAGGAAATAAAAACCTAAGACAAAAACCTAAAAAGGAAAGAAAAACAAAACCTTGTCAAAAGGAGGCGAATTAGGGCTTTTCTACTATTTAGAAAAAAATCCCTAAATCGCACTAAAGAAAAAAACTAATCATTAGCTCGAATCTTGGGTTAGGTCCACTCCAGAATTGAGTTGGTCGGGTTGGAGCGTGTTTGAATTGAGTTGAGAAGAGTGCGAGATCGATCCGAGCTGAGGACGCTTGAATGGGATCGATCCAGAATTTGAGCTTGAGATCGATCCAGCTTATACGTGGCTTGAGTGAGATTGATTTGGATGTGTGCTGGGATCAATCCAGAAGTTTGATGCGGGAACGATCTGGATGTGTGATGGGATCGATCTGGATTGATCGAGAAGTGATCTGGGATTGATCCAAATGTTGTAGCTGAGATCAATCCATATGTTTCTTGGGATCGATCCAGAAGTTGCTTGGGATCGATCCAGAAATGTGCTGGGATCGATCCAGAGGAGTGATGCGGGATTGATCTGGGACCATTGTCGAAGTGAGTTGAGATCGATCAAGGTTGAAGCTGGGATCGATCCAGTTGAGTATCAGTCCATTCCTTGTTAAGTGTTGGTCCATTCCGGTTTGAGTGCTGCTTTTCTGAAATCTCACAAATCCTTCCAGAAAACTCCTAAAAATCCTGAAAAATCTCCAAAATGCGTGCATATGCAAATTCTAATGCAAAAGTCCTAAAAATCATAAACTTACTGAAATCAACTACAAATGTGATGTATGCACGCCTAAAGACCTCAAAATTGATGCTAAATGACTTGTAAAAACAATGAAAATTTAGAGTCATCAACTCCCCCAAACTAAATCCTTGCTTGCCCTTAAGCAAGTAATTCAGAAGTCTGGAGTGAAGTTTGGAAGTGGGAACTCAGAACCAAAACATGCTGCTAACACATGTAATATTAATGTCCTGGTTCCTAGTTTTAGAATGCAGTCTTAAGCTCATCCTACTTAAGAACTTTAGCCATACTCATCACAGTTCATCACAGACCAATTCCAACTTCCACAATGCATTCAAATTCGTTTGCTCCTTTAACATTCATTAATCAGGAACCATGGATCAAGTCATGTGCCTTCAATGAACTCAGTTGGTCAAGGACAAGTTAAGGAGTAAAGATGACCCCTTCATGCAATGGTTAGTAATTTAGAACAAGGGTTCTCTCAAAAAGGGAATGAGCTTTAACAGAATGCTAAAGGTAGGAACACTTAGATGCATACAAAAATAGAACCCCATCAACCCAATGCTAATGAAACCTAAGTTTCCCGATTCTATCCAATAAGGAGTCCTAGTTCTACCCTTTTAAAACTTGAAGTTATCATACCCATTCACATTCCCATTTTTCATCTTTTCTTTGTTACACTTAGGAGATACTTGCTTCTTAGATGATGCTAGCTATTTCAGGAACCTTTTTACTTAAAACACTTATTGCCTTAGACCTTTTCTTTTACATTATCCTTTGGGTTTTACCCTTTTGAAATCATTGTCATGTACTTTCTCTAATTTTTCACTAGCCTTACTTCCCTTGCATACCATTGTTCCCCCAAAATGTTCACTAGCATGATCTTATTCTTTTTTCTATTCCTCTCCTAAGGTTCTTTCTTAACACTTCCCTTTTTACCAACTACCAATACCCTTTTCATTTGTTTCCACCCAAACCAAAATAAAAAATCGAATCCCACCTAGTCCTATCTAGTCCAAAAAGCATGGACTAGAACTACATGAGATCCTACTCCTGTCAGTTCGAACCTAACACATTCTACCAAGCTCATTCCATAAAAGTCCTGCCACTCAGTAGTAAATTCAGAGTTTGAAAGAAGGAAATGTTCAAAAGTGGGGATTCTACTTAGGTTAACAAGTGTGGTGAAAGGTAGAAGATAACCCAAATATGTATATGCTATCCATGAGTTCATATTCAACACACAAACATGATATTTAAGCATTCAATTTCAAGTTCTAATAGATAGGAACAAACTTCAAATCACATCATGCTTCAAGAGACAAATGATCATGCAAGTTCACATTCTAAGCAAGGTGCAGTTGTACTTCATTCAATTTCATGATGCATTAGACAACTAACAACCATGGCACTAACACTTTCTGAGAAAACAATATACTTACAAGGTTATCATCTTCCTAGTTCCCTATGCACATGAAACTTACATGAAAATGCAACATCCTATATGCAACTACATGAAATGTAACTACAATGACACTCTGTTTTTGAAGAAGGATTTTCGAAAATTTATCAAATTTTTATGTTTATTTTCCAGATGCTAATAGATGCTATGTAAATACAATGCAAAGTGGAGACAAAGGAACAACCAAGGAAAGTTTCATTAATAGCATGTCCTCTGAATCCTCCCCCAAACCTGAATTGTGCAGTCTCTATGTAAACCAAGTTTTGGATTGGACTCAAGGAAGGACAAGATAGTAAAAAGGCATTAAGACATAAAGACATGCATAAACTAAAAATGGGAATAGATGGAGGTGTAGTGAATCATACAATAGTTATTTCAAGATGACTTCAATTACTCCCAAATTTTGAGTTGGATGAGTCTTCCTCCAAGGAGAGGTTTGAAAGGTTTTCTGAACATGATACCAGGTTTTTTTACTTGGTCGATGATGGCTTGATCGGTGGAGTAGTCGTGGTTGAACATGATGTTCTCGCTCCTCTTGAGAGATGTTCTTCTGCTATTTGGGAGTAAGATGATCCCTTTGGTATCGCTTGTTCTCTTGAATTGGTAGCAGAATTGTTCATCTAATCTCCCCACTATGAACTGAATTTCCTCAAATGATCGTAGTTCAATAACCTTGAGGTCTGATCAATCTTTTCGAGGTAGACTTGGGTATGCTGAAGGATAGGAGTGATCCAGCCTCCCACTCGTATTTGAGGTGCTCCCCTTTCTTGTGACATCCAAGTGGGATCTTGGTATTTTGACAATTTTCTGAGAAATAGCTTAAGAGGAAAAGATCTCCTTTCATAGAGTATTGTGAACAAGGATTCATCTTGGAGGAAACTGCTAACGTGTGAGGCAATGCCTAAAATTAAGAACTTCATCTCTTCTCCCAATTTGTAGCTTATGTAGCGCCTAGTAAAGAACGAGTTTGCGAGGATTTGGTGCACGTAACAGACTGCTAGGTGGTGGATAAGGGCGCTCTTGGTCTTCCCGTCCTTGAAAACCTTGGATACAATTATGCTCCAAATGAGTCCAATCTCATTTGGAGTGTCTTCGAATGTGGTTGGTTGATATTTCATAGCGTGAAGACCGTAGATGTATTCTAACTCACTGAAAGTGACTGTGTGAGTTTTCCCGTAGACATCTTTGAAGGTTATGAAGCCACCATTACTCCTATCGTACCCGCTCTCCCTGACATATCTCACTTGTAGGGAGGTTAGTAACATGCACGTTAGTTATTGATAAGCTTCAAAATTCATGTTAAGTACGCTCGGTATTCCCATGTTCCTTAGAATGTTCTTAACTTGCTCCAAGATGCCGAGACTTCTCACTATTTCTTCATTGGGGAATGTTGATCCTATGAACTCGACCTGCATCAGGACATGGTAAATCTCTAAGTCTGAAGGTATGTTTGACATGGTTTCACCTGAAAGATCAATAAATAATTTCGGGAAATTATCAACTTTTCAACAGATGAAAGTTCCTACCACTTAACAAATACAAGTTTTACACACTCATCATGCATAACTCTCAAATCCCAGTCTAATTTTCATCAATAACTTGCAATTGAGTTCCATAAAATTTTCAGAGATTCATGAAAAACCAAAAATTCGTCAGAAGAACAGAAACCGAATCGAAGATACTTAAAGGCGTGATGATTTCTTGAACTTAAATCTTCATAGAATGATGTGAATCAAAGAATTTCAGTAGTGAAAGTTATGAGGGTTAATTATGAAAGAGAGGTGAAGATACTCCCTTAAATAGAGGGGATGACTTAAATTGTTGTGGTTGAGAGGACTTGTGGGCGTTTGTGGTTGAGAATTAAAGTGGAAGTTTGTGGAGAAGGTTTAAAGAGGAAACAATGATGTGATGGGGGGTTGTGGATGTGTGATGTATTGCGTTTTTATTCATTTTAGGCATCGATTTAGTTCTTATTTCGATTAGTTTCATTTGCATTTAGGATAGTTTAGGTTGCATTTTGCATTCTTTTGCATATTTCAGGTACCTAAAGATGATGGAGCTTAACCGAGTCAAAACCAGGAGAAAAGAAGTAAAAAAAGAGTTTAAGAAGTCAAACCGGAGCTCATACCGGTCACATGTACCGGTCAACAGGGACCGGTATCGGCCAGAAAGGACAGAACCGGTACCCTCCAACCGATACAGCTGTACCGGTTGAGGCGTACCGGTTGGAGGCAATCAATACAAGATACATTGAAGATATACCGGGCAGAATTAACCGGTACACCTGGCCCGGTACAGGTGTACTGATCAACTTGTACCGGCTGAGACTGACCGATACTGATATCGGCCAGCCGTGCCGGTTGGACCGGCCGATATCGGGTTTAAAAAGAGGAAAAAAATTAGACTTTTTTTTAAACTCTTGGGAAAGAAAACCTAAGTTGATTCTAGCTTTTATTATAAAACATCTCTGTAAACCTTTGTTCTATCTTTTCTATTCAATTTGATTTTCAGTTTCCAATTGTTTATCTAATCTCTTCTATTTCGGTTTCTACCATGAGAAAATATAATTCTAATATGAGAATATGTGTTTTCTCCATGGTTTATGAGTAGTTTCCATTAAGAAAATGGGTTGAGTAGATTAGGGTGATTTGATGACGAAT
>OVBE01012793.1:0-13136 GCA_900406425.1 Iberis pinnata
GATTTGATCGATTAATTTTCCACTTCCGTAAGTATCTTTTGTATCTCCGTCGAAATCACGACTACAGCTCCATCGAATTCTAATTCCAGCTTCGCCGAAGATGAAGAAGTTTCGTTGATTAGGGGTTTCGAAGAAAATAAAAAAATTTGCAGAAGATTAGATGACACTATTTAAGAGTTATAGAATAAAGTAGCAAAGGAAATCTTCTTTTTAGTAGAAATTTCGCTAAGTAAAAAGAAATTAAAAGGGAAACGTCAAAAATAAGTAAGTTTACACGGGATCAAGTACCGCTTCATTAAATCTCAAAATAGCACTTATTATCCACTATTAAAAATGTTGGCAACCCTCGCGACGTCTACGATAGCACTCCAGTAATTCGCGCTATCGTGGAGTGCTATCAATACTACTTTTTCTTGTAGTGTTATAAGCAAATTCTACATGTGGCAAACAATCTTCCCAAGTTTTTATGTTCTTTTTAATGATAGCATGCAAGAGAGTAGACAAAGTTCTATTAACAACTTCAGTTTGCCCATCAGTTTGTGGATGACAAGTAGTAGAAAACAATAACTTAGTTCCTAACTTACTCCACAATGTTTTCCAAAACTAACTCAAGAACTTTGTATCTCTATCAGAAACAGTTTTCTTAGGCATACCATGTAAACGAATTACTTCCCTAAAGAATAATTCAGCAACAAGTGATGCATCATCAGTTTTATGGCAAGGTATGAAATGTGCCATCTTAGAAAACCGATCTACAACCACAAAAACAAAATCTCTTCCTTTCCTAGTTCTAGGCAAGCCAAACACAACATCCATTGAGATATCAGTCCATGGTGCAGTAGGAATGGGTAAAGTAGTATACAAACCTTGGGATTGGCTAGTAGACTTAGCTTGTTTACAAGCTACACGCCTGCCACAAATTCTTTCTACATCCCTTTTCATGTGAGGTCAATAGAAATGATCCTGCAAAATACTCATAGTTTTGGAAACTCCAAAATGTCCCGTTAGTCCTTCTTCATGTGATTCTCTAACAAATAAATCCCTCGAAGAAAAATTAGGCACACACAAACGATTCTCATAAAACAGAATTCCATCATGCCTAAAGTACTTTCCAAAAGAAAACTTTTCACAAACTTGGAATATTTCTTTAAATTCAGAATCAGAATCATACATCTCCTTAAGTTGTTCAAATCCTAACAACTTAGCATCAAGAGTACAGATTAAGGCATACCTCCTTGATAGTGCATCAGCAACTATGTTCTCCTTACCTTTCTTGTAGCAAATGACATATGGAAATGTCTCAATGAACTCAATCCATCTAGCATGTCTTTTGTTTAGCTTCAGCTGGCCCTTCAAATTATTCAAAGATTCATGATCAGTGTGAATCACGGATTCCTTTGGCCATAAATAGTGCTGCCATGTTTATAAAGCCCGAACCAATGCATACAACTCCTTGACATATGTAGGATAGTTCAATGTAGCTCCTCCTAGATTTTCACTAAAGTAAGCTATTGGTTTCTTTTCTTGTGTAAGAACAGCTCTAATTCCTACACCAGAAGTATCACACTCTATTTCAAAAGTCTTCATAAAATCAGGTAAAGAAAGTAGAGGTGCATTAGTCAACTTCCATTTTAACAACTGAAATGCTTCTTCTTGTGCTTCTCCCCATTTGAATCCAACATCTTTCTTGATTACTTCAGTAAGTGGTGCTTCAATGGTGCTGAAATCCTTGACAAATCTTCTGTAAAATCCAGCAAGTCCATGAAAGCTTCTTACTTCTCCTACAATCTTTGGACTAGGCCATTCTCGAATAGATTTCACTTTTTCTTCATCCACTTGAATTTCCTGTGCACTTACAACAAATCCTAGAAACACAAGATTATCTTGGCAGAATGTACACTTCTTCAAGTTAGCAAAGAGTTTTTCCTTTCGTAAAACACCTAAAACAGATTTCAGATGCTCTACATGCTCATCTAAACTTTTGCTATAAACTAGAATGTCATCAAAGTATACAACCAAGAAAATCCCTATGAATGATCTCAAAACATGATTCATTAACCTTATAAACATGCTAGGTTCATTAGTTAATCCAAAAGGCATGACTAACCATTCATACAGACCATGTTTTGTTTTAAAAGCAGTTTTCCATTCATCTCCCTCTTTCATCCTAATATGATGGTATCCACTTTTAAGATCAATCTTTGAAAACACACAAGAACCATGCAATTCATCCAACATATCATCTAAACAAGGTATGGGATGTCGATACTTACAGTGATATTATTGATGGCTCTGCAATCTACATACATTCTCCAAGTTCCATCTTTCTTTGGAACTAACAAAACTGGAACATCACATGGACTCATGCTTTCTCGGATGTAATCCTTCTCCTTAGCTCATTCACTTGCTTTTGAAGCTCCTTAGTTTCAGTAGGCTTAGTCCTATATGCTGGTTGGTTTGGAAGTGAAGCTCCAGGAACTAGATCAATTTGATACTCAATTCCTCTAATGGGTGGCAATCCCATGGGGCTTTCTTCTGGAAATACATCATTAAAGTCATGAAAAACAGAATTAACATTGCTTGGAAGCTCCATCTCTTGGTTAGTAAAACTCATAAGAGTTTCCTTGTACATAAGCAAAATCAAAGGCTGTTCAGAATTCAAAGCTCTCTTAACGTCACTAATCCTCACAAAGAAATTAGAATTCCTCATGGGTTTACTCTCAAAGGCTTTTTGCTGGGTTTTTCTCAAACTTTCACTCTCTTTTTGGTGATTAGTGTTTGGGTCACTCATACTGTTTTTCTCTCTATTTTGCTTCAGCAAAATCTGATCTTGATAAATCTCTTGTGAACTCATAGGATTCAGAATGATTCTTTTACCTTTGTGCTCAAAAGAGTATTTGTTGGTGAATCCATCATGTGAAACCTTGCGATCAAATTGCCATGGTCTTCGTAACAGGATATGTCCATCCTCCATTGGTAAAACGTCACAAAGAACTTCATCCTCAAATTTTCCACTAGACAATGGAACCAGAACCTGCTTTGTAACCTTCATGTTTCCATTATCATTCAACCAATGCAAATGATAAAGTTTAGGATGTTTCCTTGGATTTAGATCAAGCTTTTCCACCATAACAGTACTAGCCACGTTGGTACAGCTCCCTCCATCAATGATAAGGCTACAGAGCTTGTCTTTCACTCTACACCTTGAATAGAACAAGTTCTCCCTTTTCTCATTTTCATATGCTTTGGTTTGAACATTAAGTACCCTTCTAGCAACTAGTAACTCTCCTTTAGAAGAATCCTCTTCACAATCCTCCAAAGATGGCATAGAATCATAAACCACTTCTTCTTCAGTTTCTATATCTCCATTCTCCAGAAAAATCATTGTCCTCTTGTTACGACACTCATTAGCATAATGTCCTCTCCCATGACATTTAAAACATCGAACATCTCTGTTTCTTGTACTAGAACTTTCAGCTTTGCCTTTAGATTCAAAACCAGTAGGTTTTGGCTTTGTTTCCACTCTTGGTTGCATATCAAACCTCTGCTTTTGTCTATCCTCCTTTTGGTAACTTGTTTTAGAACTAGAAACAAATGGTTGGCGTGATGTACCTCTCCTCTTGAACTGCTGCTCAACCAGAATTGCTCTGTGCATCATCTCTTCCATTTCAACATAATGCTGCATCTCCAATTTATCCTGAATTTCTCTGTTTAATCCTTCTAGGAATCTGGACATTGTAGCCTCTCTGTCTTCATCAATATCAGCCTTGATCATTAGAGACTCTATCTTTTGGAAATAATCTTCCACACTCCTATTTCCTTGAGTTAACCTTCTGAGTTTTTGATGTAATTCCCTGTGATAATGACTAGGTACAGAACGTTTCCTCATGATTGCTCTCATCTCAACTCATGTTTCAATAGGCTGCTTTCTATTACGCCCCCTGCTTGTCACCAATTGATCCCACCATGTAATAGCATAATCACAAAATTCAGTGGCTGCAATGCGTACCTTCTTGAGTTCAGAATAATTATGACAATCAAATACTAGCTCAATCTTTTTCTCCCACTTCAAATAAGCATCTGGATTATTCTTCCCTTGGAATGGTGGTATTTTCAACTAAAAACCACTTAAATTGTCTTCATTTCTGTCTCTTGCTTGTCCAGCACGTCTATTCCTTCAAAAACTCCTAATAGATGATTGATCATCATTGTTGTAATATTCAAACGGTTCTTCTTCAGGAACACATCGCCTTGGTTGCTGTCTTGGTGCTCTAGGTTGATTAGGCCTGTTTTGTTGCTGTCGCCATTGTGCATCTTGCACTCTATCAATCCTTTCATGCAAAGTCTCCATTTCAATCCTCATTATTCTCTGCATTTCACCCATAATTGCTTCCACTTTAAGATTAGGAATGGGTGGTTGTTGTACATTCTGCTCTTCATTGTTGTTGTTATCTCCTGTTTGAGACATTGTAAAACCTGCAACTAAAGAAACAAACAAGTTTGTATAAATCTGCCTCACTGGTGTTTTTCTCAAGTGTTTCCCTCAAAGATGAATTCAAGTCTGCGATTCTCTAGAGTTCCTATAGAACTATCCAATAACTCAGTGGTAGTAGCCAAAATAATCCAGTGATTAAATCAAATGCTCCCAAGAGAAATTGAAAGATAAAAGATAAGAAAAATAGACTAAGTACTAAAATTAAGTAGTTTTACAACCAGAATTCTAGATAGAAAGATAAGAATAAGAGTTTAACTTCTGAAACTTTTTGTAACAAATAGAAACACAACCAGACTTCTTTTGATATTTTTCCTTTTGAATTTTTGTTTTTTTTTTTTTTTGGTTTTCTTTTTCTGGATCTTTTTTTTGTACTGGTTTTCAGATTACAACTGAATATAAATAGATAGAAAGAAAATAAGAGATGAGAAGAGGATAAGTAGAAGATGAAGAGATGAGAAGATGATTATAATAGATACCAAACCCTTTAGAATGTGCTCTGATACCAAATGATGCGGAAAAGACCTAAGAATTGCACTCAAAAAGGTGGTAGATGGATAATTCTTGACTTCAACATATTTGTGGAGGAAGATTCTAAAGTATATTTCAGTCCCAAAACTCACTTAAAATACGCTTTAAAGAAACTAAGCGGTGGATCCTCAATAAACAGAATTCGTGTAGCAAGATTCCAAGGTATATGAAACCTTAGTCCCAAAACTAAGTTAAAATACGCTACTATAAATTTTGGATAGTAGAATGGCCACAAAAGTGTGATGGAGAACACTTGATAAACCGAAAAGATTACTTGGATATGACACACCAAGAAATCAGAAGTTCACAAGGAACAAAGGGGAATCACTCTCACAAATAAGGTTTATTAAAAAAAAAGGCTTATCTTCTACAATGAGTTTGAAGATTATGTAAAGAAGAAAATCAGATAAAGAGTCACTAAAACTCTTAATAAACTTGCGGAGAAAATTAGAAGAGAAGACTTTGAATCAAAGACCAACTCTTAGTCTTCAAATGACTCTTTAACTCCTAAATCTCGTATTTTACTAAGTGTTTTTGGGCTCTTCTTGGACTTGTATCATGCTGAAAGTGTCCTGGACTTGTTTAGTAACATCCCCAAATTAATTCTGGATGTTCTCATGATCTAGAACTTGATAAATCAACCCATTAAGTGCTTCAGCAAATTTCCTAGCCTTGGCTCTTGTCATTGGTCCATCTGGTACAAGAAATGCATCCTCTTTAGGTTCCTTAGCTGTTTTCATGATCATTTCAATTGTTTTTTTCAATTTGCAGGATGCATCATAATTTGGCTATACCCTGAGAAGGCATCCATAAAGGATAGGAGTCTGTTGCTTGCAGTGGCTTCCACAAGGCGGTCTATATGAGGTAAGGGAAAGCTGTCTTTGGGGCACGCCTTATTGAGATTGGTGAAATCGACATATACGCTCCATTTTCCGTTCTTATTTTTAAAGAAAAATGGGTTAGCCAACCATTCTGGGTACTTAACCTCGGAAATTGACTCGGCGTTCAACAGTTTTTCCACCTCGTCGTTTACCGCTTGAGAGCGTTCTGTACCTATCTTGCGACTTTTCTGCTTTATTGGTTTGTAGGTCGGATCAATGTTTAGCTCGTGAGAAGTGATGGCTAGATCAATCCCATTCATATCGTTCATAGTCCAGGCGAATGTGCTGGCATTCTTTCTTAGTAAAGAGATTAACTCGGCTTTTATGTCTTCGGCCAGTTCTTTCCCTATTCCAGTAGTGCGGTTTGGATATTCGGTATGAATACTGACTTGTTCGAACTTTTCTAATTCCGGTGTGGAACCATAGACTAGCTGGGAGTTTGTAGTTGTCTCTGATACCTGCAAGGTTCGCATAACCGTGTTCAGTTAGGAAGCATGTTCGAGCGATGCGCTGATTTCCTCTTATCATCTAGGTCCCCCTGCTTGTTGGGAACTTGACGCACTTATGGTAGGTTGATACTGCTGCCTTCATGGAATAAAGCCATGGTGTTTTGAGGATTACGTTAAACGCTGAATGCTGGTCCATCACGAAAAATTTGACCATCTGAGTATAACCCCTGGCTAGAAAAAGGCAAGTTGATTGTCCCGGTGGAGGAGACGGTTTCCCCGCTGAATCCTGTTAACATTTTGCTGCCATCTTTTATTAGGTCGGCGCCGATTCCCATGTTGTTGAGCGTGTCTTTGAAGATTATATCCACTGAGCTACCTATATCAATCAAGATTCTAGCTACCTATGTATTTGCGATGACTAGCTCAGTGACCAGGAAGTCGTTGTGAGGCTGACTTAGTCCTTTTAGGCCGGCATCTCCAAACTCGAGTGGCGGAGAGGTTGGTATGATCTCAGCCTGTTCGTTCTGTGCGGTAATCTCTCGTCGCTTAGAGTTTCTGATTGGTCTTGCCGAATTGTTGTAGGAGACTAGACCGCCCATGATCATGTTGACTCGCCTTCTTGGTAACAATCCTTCTGTAGCTCAGTCATTCGGGCTACGATCTCGAGTTCGAGTAGGGGGTGTCATAACGTCGAGAGTGTGTGAGCTCATTTCCTGGATTGTGCTAACTTGTGGTGTTCATCCGTTTGCGGCTGAATTGTGCCATGAGTTCCCACATCGTCTTCTATCGTCGGATCTATTTTTGTTGGTATCAATTTCGCCGTCCTGAAACTTTTTTAATAAGATGGACTATAGGTGTCGACAGTCCGCAGTTTTGTGCCTGTTTTGCTTGTGGAAATTGCAGTATGCTTCCGGATCGTCGTCAAAAGGTGGAGGTTGATCTGCGGTTTTCCCATTCTCGGTAATCACATAGGTAGCGCAACCTCTTCTATCCCTTGAAGTGTTACCTAGGTTCTTGTGGGACCTCGTCCCTTTCTCGGCTCGGTTTTGCGGCGTGATGTTTTTTAGACAGTATGACGTGCTCTTCCTCAATTCCGAAGAATTTATTGGCCATGTGGAGCGCGTCTTCTAGTGTTTGTGGCGGGTTGATGAGTAGCTCGTCTTTGAACCTTAAATTAAACCATAGGTCTTTCCATAGGGCGGCAATTGCGCCTTCGTCGTTTATTACTATCCGAGCGACAACTCATTTGAACCTGTCAATGAAGTCTTTTAGTGATTCATTTTCATGCCAAGACAGCGTCCATAGGTCGGTTTTCGAGGCTTTCTTTGCGATGTGCATCGAGTAGTGTTTGATGAATACTGTTGACAACTGCTGGAAGTTGTCGATGGTTCTTGATTCCAGATGGGAGAACCAATCCAACGCCGATCCTGACAAGTTTTCCACGAAGAGTTGGCACAAACCTGCGTCTCATTCTTCCACGGAGAATTGCGCTCGTGTCATTGCGATGGTGAAAGCCATCAGGTATTGGACTGGAACGCTTTTGCCGCTGTACCTTGTAAACTTGATTTTGGTAGAGTGCCGAACCGGGACATCAGTGATCCTCTTGGAGAATGGCGTTTTTTGTGTTTCTTCTATGGCTCGAAGGATGTCAGGAGCCGAACTGGTGGTTTGATGTACATGAGAGCTCATTAATTTTAACTGTTCACGAATGTATTTCAGTTTGGCGGCTTCAGTTGTGCTTTTGAATCTCGCCGCGTTAACGTAATCAGGTTGGCTTTGGCGCCCAGCTGCCATTTCGGGTGTCTGCTGGAATGCTCCGAATAAGTAACGGTTTACGGTGTGTGTATCCCTGTCCTCCGTGGAGGCGGTCATTACTTCGAGTTGTGCTCTTAGGCTTTGCGATTCGGCCCTGAGCTTGGCGGTCTCTGCTTTTTTCTCGTTCATCTGGTTCCACATGTCCTGCATAGTAATTTTCGGGATTTCATCCTCGTGATCTGATCCCCTAACGTCAATTCGATCATCTCTGTTTTCTGTATCGGCGGCGGTGCTGGTGGATCCATATTGTGTTTTTTCGGTTAGTCCTCTCGTGGCCATTGCTCTGTTTGCTTTTTTCCTGCGAAAGAGATTTTAAGATCTTCCAGCTGATTTGTCCCCACAGTCGGCGCCAACTGTTGTATCAAGACTTAACAAGTAGTTTAAATCTTTGATCTTCTGGGTAAAGCTAAGATGATCTCAAGAGGAATTTCATATATCCTTGGAAGAGTAATTACATGAGTATTTATACTAAGAATACATATTTAAAACCCTAATTACATATTTTGAACTAACGGGCTTTTAGCAGGAAGGCCCAACTCATCATATCGGCCCAGCTCGCTTCAGGTCTTCTAGGTCGTCTCAGGCCTTCCAGGTCGTCGTCCACCTGGACCTTTAGTTGGAATGGGCTTTTGGCTGGGTGCTAAATCGGTATCAACAATGATTAAAAATCACGATATGGGTTGAATTAAAACTAATTTCTAATCCCATCAAAATCAAAACCGATTTTAAGTTTAGGTACGAGACTAAAGAGTTTTAAAGTTGGTGAAAAAAAGTTTTTTGTGTATAGTTTAGGAGTGTAATAATAATAATTTTTTTATGGATATATATATATGATAAAAGTATACTTATATATAAATAAATATTCGGTCTCAATTATTTAGCTAGCCTAAACATATGCATCCATACGTTTCATGGACTGTCAATGTGTCATCGATCTAGAGATGACGAAACCAAAAGGAAAAAATAACTAATGTCGACGGTGTTAAAGGTAGAAAATTTGTCTCTTCATACGTTTTGTAGTTATCAACTTTGCCAATTCTAGATTGTCATATTCTGCTTTTAACATCCCAATAATTCCCTACCTTATTTTTTTCAAGCCTAACAAAAAACCCTACATATATTAAAGAAAGTCACCACGTATTGTTTCTTTTATCAAAAAGGTTAATCTATGATATTTTCTAATATGGCCATAATTTGTTTCGAATTTGTTCTTGAATTAACCATTAATAGTAGTATAAATGTAGATTTTTCGACAAAAACTAGGAAAAAAATAAATGTAGGTTTATAAAATAGACTAACAAAATGATAATGCAGTAATTGAATATATTTATGTAACACTAACTTTTGATACATTGTTGTTACTATTACGAGGGATGTATTCCTTTTTCATGTTTTTGATTAACCGACCATAAAGAAATAAAGACTAAACAAACATTTTTTAAATAAAGCAGCGTTAGTGGCAGCATATATAATTAAAGGGTGCAGCTGGTAAGACTTAAGACAAAAAAAAGAAAGCACTAACCATCAATAATTAAACATTAATTTATAGCTAATTAATGTTAATGTGTTGAGAAGATTAGCCAAATAATAGAATGATAAGTTCTTATTTGGCACGGTCTTGGATGATATCGAATGCCATCTCAGTAGGGTCGGTGGCTTGAAGCTCATAGTGGATCCCATCCAACACTTTCCTCAATCCAGCTTTCGACGTTGCGTATAATATCTTTGCCCTTATCCTCGATGCCTCCGGCGACCTATATTCCGATTACACAGTTATTTATCATTACTTTAATATTTAACCCAACAAGGTAATTACCAGTTTAACTTTTAATACATGTGAACAAATCCGGAAAATTCCATTTTTTTCTAACAAACCGATCCAATAGTCAGTTTCTATATTATTATATGCGCAAAGAATCAGTATTATATGAGATGGTGCAACCTGTTTCACGTGGACTTATGAATGTTAAAGTTATTTTTCCGTAAAATTCACTCTTTAAGGGTCGACGTCTTGTTCTTTTGTTATGTTTGGTTTGAGGTTGGACTAGACAATTTTAGGTTATGTTGGATTAGGATTAGGATTAAGGATGAAAGAATATAATAAACTTTTTAGGAATAGATAATTTTGATATTATGTTCTTCTTGTCAAAGAGTTATTAAATGATTTTATTATATTTAATTTTGTTACAACTAACTTATAAAAGATTAAATTTCAATATTCTTATTTCGTTTAAAAAAATCCAAATTCCATTCACATGCCACTAGATCTATATGATATGAAATACGTAAAAGTCTCATTATTTTAATATGAATCGCAAATTTATTTCAGATTGATAAATTTTGGTTGTATTCGAAGGCATTTTTATCACACTATTGCTTCTAAATACCTATATTGCCCTTATTAGGAACAAGAATTTGTAATATAAAATCATAAATATAGGAAAAGGAGACTAACCAATAGATGAAGAAGATCTTGCTCTTGCGGCAATTATCAACGGTGACAAAGTCGAAATCAAAGACAGCGTAGCGACAATCATCCAACGGTAAAGAAGCAGCGAGATCGTTGTAGCTTTCTCCAGCGTCTCCTACTTTATCGACCGTGACTTTACGTGACTTTTCTTCAATCTTAAACACGATGTATCTATGCACTTTCTTCCATTTCATCTCCATGAATGAGCTAGTACACTCCTCCGTCACTCGCATCCCAGTCGTCGCCTGTAAATTCGTATAACGTTCATCCGATCAACAAGAATATTATATTTTAAAAAAAAAGAATTTATTCTTATACCATTTTGAAAGCCATCGCCATTTTTTTTTTGTTTAGCTTATCTTGTTCCTCTAAAAATGGTATGACTTTGGGGTCTTTATATAAAGTTATGTAATAATGCTTACTCAAATGCGATTATTTTGTTTTGTTATTACGAAATTACCCTTGGCACTGAACGTTCAACTTTTTTTCATTAGAGGAGAATAATCTTTAGTCGTGGGCGTAACTAAAATAACTTTATTCTCCACTGACTATATGTATGTATTAGTTTTTTTTTGTCTTTGTTCTTAGTTTTCTTTTTCTTTTATTTTTATTTTTGTTAAATTTGTATTTAGTTTTCGTTAAGAGGAATTCTTTGAAATACCATTAAAAGATGTTCAAATTCCAAAAAAAAGTTTCAAAAATTCCATTAAATAATATTTTCAAAAATATCACAAAAAATGAATTTTAAAGGTTTAAAATTTAAATTTTTGAGTTTAGGTTCACTAAATAGAGTTTAAGGTTTAGTTTTGAAGAGGGTAGAGTTTAGTTTTGGGGGATTTAGGTTTAAATTTAAGGTTTTAAAACTATTTTAAATTTGTGGTATTTTTGGAACAAAAACAATTTTGTCATATTTTTTTAAAAAAATTGTGATATTTTTGGAAAAAGTAAAAGTTTATAGTATTTTTGAAATTCACTCACTTTTTGTGGTATTTTGAAAATGCTCATTTCTTTTATTATCGTACATAACTACATACTAATCTCATTAACCTCACAAAAATTCTGTAATAACTATGTGCGAATTTATATAATGAAATCTAGATTATTGTCTTTACTACAAAGTCATCACTTTTATGTCAAAAGCTAAAAGAAAATTTCTTCGCAGAAAGATCTAAAATTAAAATTATGCTTTAACTAAAAAGATTTAAAATTATGACTTTACATAATTTATGCGAACCATAAAATATATCACTTGACTACAGACCTCTTAGCATATAGGCCTATGTATATGCGTAATTTTGTTGTTTTGACAATTTTATTTTCATTTTTGTATTAACAAATTAGTCTTTCAAATTTCATACTACATACTAAGGCCTTGATTGGTAGAGCAAAGAGGAGAGCATTATGTTTTATGTTCATCCAATCACATATACTTAAAAAAGCATTTAGGTGAGCATTTAGCATATGTTAATGCTCATAAATGCTCTTCACCTCTATGCTTTTAGAAGGAGCATTTCCTAGAACATTAAAATATTATAAACCTATTAAATCAAAATTTAAAATTCTTTAATCTGTTAAAAACCTCAGAAATATAATTATATTCATTATAAATTACTACTTAAAATTATTTTTTTTTATATTATATTTTAAAAATTATAAAATAATTATTTAAATATCATAATAAAACCATATTATTCTAATTTTAAATTCATATTTTTATAATATATTTTAAATTACTATTTATTATAAATTTATTTGTTTCATTTTATAAAATTATAAAATAAATAATTATATATGGAAAATTTTATGAAATAAAATTATATAAAAATGTTTTTTATTTTTTATTATAATAAAACTTATTGTACTAACTTTATATTATTTATTTTCAATAAATATTTAAACATCAATATACATATATATATATATATTAATTTTAATATTACTACTTACTATTAATTTATTTTTTCTATTTTAAAAATTATAAGATAATAATTTAAATTTAAAAATAACTTATGATATAAAATATATCAAATTATTTAATATATTTACTATATATAATACTTTGAAATAAATATTTTTCAAATAGTTAGATGTAATTTTTTATATAATCACATTCTGCTCTACCAATCAGTAGATTATGCCTATTAAACAAGAGTATACAGCTTCTGAAGCATACTGCTTATGCTGCATACAACTTCTACTTTGTTATAAACATTTCCAATCGGAGCCTAAGTATATAAAGTAGGAAAGGTAAATATTAAGTTGCTATTGTACATTACGAAAAAAAATATTTATTCAATTTATGGTAACTTCCTAAACAAAAAATAACATCTCCTAGTTTTACCATTAGATGCAAAGTAAGAGACAACATAATAAGCATAAAACAAATCAGTGCAATTCGTTGATTCGCCAAATTAGTGCAATTAAAAATATTTCTAAAATATATTTGGTCGCTAGTTTAAGTACTATATATATAATAAATAATAAATAATATATATATA
>OVBE01012794.1:0-13136 GCA_900406425.1 Iberis pinnata
CGATGTCACAGACATTGAATCTGCCATCGTTCTTCAATACACAATGAAGAATTTAGGCAGATGTCTCTGATACCATATAAAGTGTGAAATAATGTAAAGTCTGTGTTATTCATCTCAATTGAGGAAGGACAATATATATATACAACTCTACGATATGTCAAAGATATCTCTATTTCCTAATATGACTCCTAAATATATTACACAATATATTCACAATATCTCATAGTCTTAATGCCCAAGTCANGTCAAAGATTGAAATATTTCAAACTCGAATGTTTAACATTGTAAAGAAATATATTAGACCGTTCCAAAAATATGGAAAGTTGGTGATGAATGATTGAAATGGTGAATGATAATTGAAAAAAGTGGGCCACTTATGTACTGTATGAAGCGGGCCATTAGGAAGCTCTTCCTGTCTCTATCCACACATGAACTCATCCTTAGTCAGAATTTTCATTTCCTCTATTTATGACTTTGTTGCTGCCTTCTTGAGTTGCCTTATAGCTAGTAGTAAACATGGTACTGTAATTAATATGTTTTGACATACTTCCCAATTCTTCATTGAATACCAAACTAGTTTCCAGATAGAATATTACGTATTGCTATTAATGTACATCTACATGATCTCTGCATGAGTTTGTTTTTTGATATTGTTATACTGTTGAAAATTATAAAATAGATGCTAAGAGTTATAACGGATTTCAGAAAAAATAAAAGAAGACGATACCCAAGAGATAGTGGTCTAGTTAGTGGTTTCCACTTAATTGAAGAGTTATCATGTTGGTCTATACCACAGATCGATTTCCACCGAGTTCCGAATTGCTAAACTATTTATCTTGATCACTCGAATATGGTGTCATATTTTAGACCGATTAGAAAATCCGAGGAACGAACTATTCGACGGTTTCATTGACACTAAGGAGAAATTAAAAGTTTTGACTTCCAACTCTTTCTAGTTATAAAAAATAAAATAAAAAGTAAATAAAAAAAAGAAAAAAAAAAAGAAAAACATTAAAAAAACATAACCTTTCATGTGATTTACTAAATTGACAACGTCCACAAACAAAAGAATGAATGCTAAAATTTCATTTTACATATTAACGTAAATTAGCAAGAGTATGAACATATATTAACCAAACGTTAAGTTAATGGATTTTGTATGATTAGGTTCCAAATAAAATCACAAACTAGTAGATTACTCCATAGCCAGATCTCGACTATTCATAGTTTTATACTCTTTACCACACAAAAAAAAGTTAGAATTTGATAAATGGTATCGTATCAAAGGTACGCAGATATTGCTAGTTGCGAATAATAATCACAAGTGGATAAAAGCATGCCAAAAAATGGAATTATTTAAGGATACACAATAACAATAATGATGAGTTAAAGAAACATAAAATAAAAGAAAGTGGTGTAGTCATAAAGCCTAATGTAGGGATGAGTTGTGGTAGACAAGAATGAACACCTTCGATGAGTAATCTTGAATCATTCTCATCCCCTAATCTTGGACCGCCTTTAATAAATTAAAAACGTTGAAGATTCATTCTTCTAATTGTTACTTTGCTACAAGTAGATTCTTTGGTATCTACATATTTCTCAATTGTTGTTTTTGTAAATTTACAAAGATAACATAATGATAATAATTATTAAAAGCTAAAATAATAATAATAATAATAATAACAACAACAACAATAATAATAATAATAATCGAATCTGGTTCGGTTCGAGCAATTCGAGAATTTTAGGTTTTAACTTTTATGAGTTCATCTATATAAGACCTAAATAAAAGTTGAGTATCTTTCAGTTTGTGTTAGGATTGGGTTTATCCGGGTTCGGATTGGATTTTGTTCTTTTACCAAAACTCGACGTGAGTCCAAAAAATTTTGGTTTGGATTTTTCGGTTTTCGGTGTGGATTATTCGCGTAATTTGGATTTTTCGATCTTATATGTTGGGTTTGAATTTTTAATTATTTACGTAATTTGGATCCGAAATTCAATTAAAACTTGAATTAACTGAATAAACCGAAATAAAAATCCAAAATACTCAACCAAAATTTTGTATCCAATCGGTTTTTTGGGAATCCATTCGAATTTCAATTTGGATCTGATTGGTTTGGATATCCAAACTAAAAAGTCTTTTAGAAACTATTCAGGTTATTTGAAGATACAATTCAGTTTCATTTCTGAATCGGATTTCAAAAAACATGCATTTTCATTTGATAATATTTAAATCTAAATCAGATTTAAAAACATAAATAAAATTTTAATAACTACTCGACCAGGGCTGGGCCTGAAATTTTGGTGTTTGAAACAAAATTTAAAAACTTAAGACCAATATTTTATCTATTTTTTGGGCCATAAAGTTTTTCTTATAAAATAGACATGTATATACATAGAATTTTAAGTTTTGGGGCATATTTAATATGTGGATAGACTTATAAAATATGAGGGTTGTAGGCCAATATTTCATTCAGTTTTGCCCAGAGCTGACCCTATACTCGGCCCAGAAAACTTCCACTTATAGATAAATGTAATAAATGGGGCAGTTAAAATTCTATTAGATTACAACAGCAAAATAATAAGATTAATCCTATTTCTGACGGGAAAGTGAGGGATTTGCCCGTCAGAAATCGAAATATAACCCAAAAAAACTAGACTCTTCTTCTTCATTTTGCACGCGAAAGAAAGGTGAAAAAGCTTCAAATCCTCTCAAAATCGGCCATCAACAACCGATCAAATGGCGAGTCCAAACTCCATGTAAGTATATTAGGTAGATTTAAGTGCTTTTTGAAGTTTTTAATTGATTTAAACGGTTAGTTTAGGAGACTTGAGTAGTTTAGGAATTTGGATTAATTTTGGAAATATTAGAGATTTTGATAAGAATATGTGTTTTGTTATATTTAGAAATGTTTAGGGTTTGATTGTATGTGTTTTATGAAATTTAGAAACGTTTAGGGTTTATGGTTTTGTGAAATTTAGAAAATTTTAGGGTTTAGGGTTTTGTGAAATTTAGAAAAATTTAGGGTTTAGAGTTTTGTGAAATTTAGAAATGATTGTGGTTTAGGGTTTAGGAATGTTTAAGGTTTAATGTTATGTGTTTTGTGAAATTTAGAAATGTTTAGGGTTTAGTGAAATTTAGAAATATTTAGGGTCTAAGGTTATAATTATAAATTTTTTAGATATTTAAATTTATATTTATAAAAAAATATATATTTAAAACATAATTATGATATTTATAAAATTTAGATATAGAATACTATAAATATAAAAATAACATATACGAATAATAATTATATGAATAATAATACAAAATTTTAAAAATTTATTTAATTTTTTAACTAATAACAAATTTGGATGGCCGTAATTCTAGTAATTACGGTTATTTCCAATATCAGGACGAGACTTTCCACGATACCAGGGAGTCAGGGGAAGGAACGTCCTCAAGAGTCTCGGCCACATCGTCGGAGCATATGGGTTTTATTACACCCCCGCCGCAACCCCATCATCCACCACCCGAGCCGGATCCGCAGGGACCGCAACATCAACCGTGACTGCCGATCGAGCAGTTACTGCTCCAACCGGGACGGGACCGGTTGCCTTTTCTGGATCCCTCTTGTATGGAAAGTACGACGTGGTTTCCTGCTTCAGACAACGGGATCACGAAGTGCATCACGAGACTGATGCACAACCTTCTACGCCATCCCTACCCGAGGTTTAAAGATATGCCTCCGGATGATCGCGCATATTGGTTTTACTGCTTCGCGGTAAGAATCTTATTTTTTATGCGTCTTTTTGGAAATTCTAAAGTCAAATTATACGTTTCTAAGTTTAAATTTGTGTGTTATGTAGCTTGAATACAACTGGAGCCCTGCGATGACGAGTATAGTGAAGAAGGAGTTCAAGAGTAAGACAGGCAGAGTCTTCAGCACTTATATCTACTCCTGGAAGGATACATGGATGAAGGAAGGAAAGCAACATTCACATATGCCCGATGGACTCCTACAGGACTACATCACCTACTGGGGTGAGGCGAGGACGCAAGGGTTGTCCGTCAAAAACCGGGGCAACCGACTGAGTGAACGTGAGGGGAGGGGGATCGCTACGACGAACTCTGGTTCGAGGAGTTCATTCACCCGAGGGAGAGATCTGGTATGTATGACTTTGAATACTAATTTTTAAACTTCATACAACTTTAAATATTAACCTTTTAATTGTTAAACAGAGACGGAATACTGGCCATGATCCGACGCTGCTCGAGATTATAGAAGATCTCCACACCAACAAGAAAACCGGTGAGATTCAAAATCAGTTTGCTCGGGAGTTGGTCAAAACGTCTAAAAAACATTTCAAGGAGATCCTCGGGTCTACTCAGTGGACACCAGATGAAGAGATCCCCTTGGAGACGCAGTATTGCGTGGTTTTCTAATAAAAGAAAACCCCTCAATTCTCCGTCGCTTAACTTACGTTCTGACGGGTTTCTGACGGATATGCCCGTCAGAACGTCGTTGTTTTCTAATAAAAGAATGTTTGTTCAAAAGTTATAACCATAAACAGATTTCAGGGTATTGCTTCCGCTTCATCACGCTTCCTCAACGGCAAAAAGTTTACAAAGAACTCCCAATTCGTATGCAAGGAATTCTGTTTAACCTCGGTCAAGTTGGACATGCCCATTACCATGTTCCAGAGTAAAATGCAACATCGATTGTGGTTTTGCAATTTCTGGCCCGAGTACTTGTGCTTGGTTGATCAGAGATAGTCTTGGGAAGCGGTCCAGGCAACATGTTTTCAGTGTCACTATGTTTTGGAAGGAAAGGACAGGCTTTTCTAATGACTCTTCAACATTTATGGGTTAGAAGATATAAGAAAATATGGTTTGAATCGGATAGCAAATGTATGGATTATGGTAGATCTTGTGAACGGGATAGCAATCTATCATCATTTTCATCACTGGCTATAGGAAGTTCACTATTGGCTATCAATGTTCCAGCATTTAAAGCTTACGTGGATTACACGCACATCGAAGCTAAAGCTCAAAAACTCTCTACTACAACTTTTATCCATTTTTCATTCCCACGTGATTGGATTGTGAACTCCTATATTGTGCCTTAATAATAAAGTTGTTCAGAAATGGGGCAGTTTTTAATTTGCAGGCTTGATTATTTGGGCCTCTTCTGGGCTTCATTGTTACTAACACATTCCTAGATAATCCAAACAATTGGATTCCTTGGAGTAGCGTTCTTCCTAACACATAAATTCTCCTGCAATATTCGTTTATGCATGGCTTGTAGCCAATGAACTGATGTGTTCTTGCATTCTAGTTTATACTCTAACCATCAATACATTGCTCCAAGATACTCTCTAAGTGTAATCAATTTACTTAACCAGTATTTATGTGCTATGCATAAGCATATGCATATGGCTTAGCACTTTGGTGGTGATGTTGTTGTGGTAAGGGAGTGTAACAACTTGGTATGTCTAATACTGCTGGAGGACTGACAATACGGTGAGAGACTCTCAACAACACTTCTTGTTCTTACAATGCTCTTTATTTATTCATGTTTAAATTATAAATTTTGTGTGTTGTAATGGAAGTAACAATGACATGAATTGCCTCAGGTTCTTCACGATTTCAGTCGGTCTTTACCTTGTCGGGACCGTTGCGTGGAAACCTATCTACAAGCTAAGGGAAGATAATCGGGTGATCCATTCCAAAAATAAAGATTTATCAGTAAAAAATCCATGTCAACATAGTCTGAGAGCTTGCCAGAATATGCCTCTTTGCTGGATAATCTGAACGTTGATTTAGGCCAAACGCATCTGATCGATTATTATATAAATGAAAAATATACAGATGATTTTTTGTACATAAACGAAGCTCACACTGTCCATGCATCTCAATATTACTTCACTCTTATTCTACATAATTCATGCAATTTTCTACTATGTTATTGCGTAGCCAACGAATGACCAAGAAAGAGTGAAAATTTATGGGCAAAACTAAAACTTAAGATGTTCAACCACTGACAGAATTTGATCTTGTGAACGAGGTCGATGAGTTGATGAACTGTATGCAGTCCTCTATTGCTTCTGATCTATGAGTATCGTGAACAACAGAGATGACTGAAGGCTGAGATTTTGTACAAGAAGAAGCCTTCGATGGTGGAGATCTCTTCTTCTTCTTCCTCATTACTACCAGCCGTAAGCCCTTAACAAACTTACAGCTGATATGCTTGATCAGTTTTGCAGCTGTGACTTCAGTTTTCTTCGGTAGCCTCAAGCCACAGCTTGTTGTGCATCCTGTATTACTGCTATATGCTGAGGATTGCTTACTAGAAGTAACCGGTCTAGTGTTTGCACTGGACCGTTTTGTTCCCGTAGCTGACATATCAAGAGAGAGTGTGAGCAGTTTATGAGAAGAAACTTGAGAAGAGTAAGAGATTATATATAAACGGCTGATGTAGTTCAGGTAGACCAAAGAAGCCATGATTACTAATAATGTATTAATAATGACATGATTACATTTGAGGCATCATTACTGTAGACTTAAAAAGCTTATACTAATAAATAGAGAAAAAGTAGGTAGGTTCAATTTCAGTCTTATTTTAAGTAAAAAGAATTATACTAACAGATATCAAAAAAAATTCTCGAGCTGAAATTTGGAGGGAAAGAAATAAACTTTGTTAAGTTTTTCTACATTCCATTATGGAAAGCAAGTATAAGATGGTCCACAAAAGGGAATAAAAACCATTGTTTAAGTGAATAAAAAGCTTCTTTCTATCAAGGAACCTTTCGGTATGGTTCCTATTGGATGATTAGTAATGTAATTGCACAAAAGGATATGTGAACAATTTCTTTTTTTGACTTCAGGTGTGGTCGAGAGTAACTAACCTTTAAAGATTGTAGATACCTTACTTGAGACTGGAGGCTACAAAAAACACTGAAGAGAGAGAAAGAGCAAGAATAAGAACAAAGTGAATGGTGGGAACAAGAATATCATTAAGCAGATATTAATCACAACATACTTATATCAAACTCTGGAGAGTGATTTGCAAGTGAAGATCAGAACATTAATCATTGAAAGATTGATGAGTCGGTCGTTAGATGCTAACGTAAGGTGATTCACAATCACAAATATGGCATATTCAAACTCTGTTGGAATTTTAAACTATAAGACAACAACTATAGACAATTCCACACTTGATCTGTATTTGATGATATACAGAGAGAACTGAGAAAATCAAACTCACATTGTTAATCTTTTAAGCATTATTCACTAGCATAATCTCTGCTCCTGAGATCAAACTTTGATCCAAGAACCTCCTAAATTCATCTTCGTCTTTAAACGGCTGTGGCACAACAAGATCACTGTCCAAGTTATACCAGACTCCATTGATTTTTCTTATCACAACCCAATGCCTGCTTCTCCAAAGTCCCCCATATCGCTTAACCGGAATATTCAACACGATACCCATTAGAGTATCTGCATCAAGATCAATAGAAGAAGCTCCAGTCCGCTTATCATGCCATACAACACTCTTTCCTTTTCCTTCAAGAGCTGCGATCATCACGTTCACGTCGTAGTTTCCAGTAAGCGTATTGTGGTGAGGCTTGAGAAGTAAAGAAAGAGGTGTCCACGCTTCTTTGTTTGGATCATCGGCAACGAGCTTCTCCGAGACTGAGTTCAAGCTTTCCCGCGTGAATGCGTCCTTTTCCTAAATCAAAACGAGAGAGGCATATAATCGGTATTCACTCGAATGAAATTGAAAACTGAAAAAGAAAGGAGAATAGATTTTACCTGAAAGAGATTATTAAGGGAGTGCAAGAGGCAAAACTGTAATCGTTGTCGCTCGTGATAGATCTGAGATTCGCATTCCTCCATGAGTAGTTCCGGCGAAGAAATTAGGGTTTTAGGATAGAGAGAAACAAAGCGAGTGGTTGGATTATCACATCAACCGCCACGGCAAAGCTCCATCTCTCGTTTCCAGATGAAGATGAGTACCAAACTGTGAGCCGTTTGAACTTATTAAAGATAACATGCTTGCCGTTTTCTTTACTGTTCGAGTGAAGAGAAAACTGAAGGACATTGCAACGTTCCGGATTTCGTAAATGGGACAGTGTGCCGTCTGGGCCGTTTATGGCCTTAGTGGATCAATCATGTAAGCAAAAAGAGGCTCACAGTCTATCTATGATCCGATCAGTAACAAAATAAACTAAAACAAGCTACATAAACATTCTTTGGTCTTGGCCTATGTCGCAAATATAAGAAGATATACAACATAGTCCACATATCTCGTGGCTCAATCACATTTTAAGCAGAAACATTAACCACATAGTCATTTTTTCACATCTCCAAAACAGCAACTTTTGTATTTCTAAACATGGTTTATGTTGTGGAGCAGCAAAACAAACTCACATAGCAGATTTGGTTTTGTTTTTTGTCAACTTTGAATGAAATTGTATTGGATCGTTATGTACCGTTAGTGTATTAGTTAAGAGTCTTAACTTAAGACCACTTTTATGGCTGTTAGTCAATGAAGCTCATGAGAATAAACTATTGGGAAAACTCCTGGAGAGCTGAAACAGCAGAAGCATCTTCTCCTTTTGAAAGCTGCAGAAAGGAGAAAAAACAAACTGCACACTCCCTGCGCAGGCATTACCCTGTTCAGGTTCAAAGGGACTTTCTCAGCCTGGTCCCAGTTAGCCCGCAGTATTTACGGGCTAGCCTGGTTCAAGCACCCCTGGTGCTTTTGTATGTCAATTCACCAACCAAAATCACACATAAAGTATTGAAAACATCAACTTAACTTGTCTTTATTACTGACTCTGACTCCAAAGAACAGACATAAACATAGAGAGTTCTAAAGTAAACAAGGCATAGAGACTACTACAGCTTACCAACAGTTTGTGCCTTGTTCAGATATAGTCCAACAGGCACCAAGACTTGGCTAAGCAAGGTCTTGTTTCAGCTCATTCCCTGAGGAGGCAGTACATAAACAAAGACAACAAGAGACACAAATCACAGTAAGGACACGTTACGAAATAAGCTTATTCTTGCAGAACTGAACGCAGGTAAACTTACATGTTTTGTAAAGCGAGCAATGTCTAATCATACTAACCTTTTACTTCAGAGCAGACTTGACATAACTCTCTGGCAAATAGATTTCTCCACCAATTTCACCGTGCTGCTCTCCGCTAATGGTTTTCTTAGCAACTTTGAACTCTTCACTCATAGCCTCCATTCCTCGTCTAACCGCTTCCTCAGCAGTGCCATAACCATTCTCCTCTGCATACTTGCGGATGTCTTCTGTTATCTTCATAGAGCAAAATTTTGGACCACACATGGAACAAAAGTGTGCAACCTTAGCTCCATCAGCTGGAAGAGTTTCATCATGGAAAGACATAGCGGTCATGGGGTCCAACGACAGAGCAAATTGGTCCATCCATCTAAACTCAAACCGCGCTTTGCTCAGCGCATCATCCCATGCCTGGGCATGTGGATGCTGTTTAGCTAGATCAGCTGCATGAGCAGCGATCTTATAAGCTATAACCCCCGCCTTCACATCATCTCTGTTTGGTAAACCGAGGTGTTCTTTCGGTGTTACATAACAAAGGAGAGCTGTGCCCAAGGCTCCAATATTAGCTGCACCAATGGCAGAAGTAATGTGATCATATCCAGGAGCTATATCAGTAGTCAAAGGACCAAGAGTGTAGAATGGTGCCTCGTTACACCATTCCAACTGCTTCTGCATATTCTCTGGAATCTTGTGCATTGGCACATGACCTGGACCTTCATTCATCACCTGAAAATGAAATCAACCAGTATTGAGATTATGTAATGCAGATACAAAATTGTATGAAGTAAGCTAAGCTGAGTGAGATAAGGAGATGTAGTATACCTGCACATCTTTTTCCCATGCTCGGCGAGTTAGTTCACCTTGAGTAAGGAGCTCTGCAAACTGAGCAGTGTCATTAGCATCATAAATTGAGCCAGGTCTCAAACCATCCCCAATCGAAAGAGCCACATCATACTGGTTACAAATGTCTAGAATATCATCCCAGTGCTCGTAAGCAAAGTTCTCCTTATGGTAAGCTAAGCACCATTTAGCATGAATAGAACCTCCACGCGAGACGATCCCAGTCATACGCTTAGCTGTTAAGGGAATGTAACGAAGCAAAACTCCAGCATGGATTGTGAAATAGTCCACACCTTGCTCAGCTTGTTCAATAAGAGTCTCTCTGAAAACTTCCCAGCTAAGATTCTCAGCAATTCCATCCACTTTCTCAAGTGCTTGATAAATGGGCACTGTGCCAACAGGAACAGCTGAATTCCTCAGGATCCATTCGCGTGTCTCGTGAATGTGACGACCAGTTGAGAGATCCATGATTGTATCAGCTCCCCACATTGTTGCCCACTGAACTTTGTAGACTTCCTCTTCAATAGAGCTTGCAACAGCAGAGTTTCCGATATTCGCATTAACCTTAACCAAGAACTTTCTACCAACAATCATAGGCTCAAGCTCCAAATGCTTCTTGTTGGAAGGGATAATCGCCCTCCCTCGTGCAACTTCTGACCTTACAAACTCAGGGTCTAGTTTCTCTCTTGTAGCACAGTAGAGCATTTCCTCAGTTATGATTCCTTGCTTAGCGTAGTACATTTGAGTGTATCTTGGTGTTCCTAGCTTCTCACGGCGATCAATCCACTCCTTCCTTAGCTTATCAAGCCCTGTTTGTTTAAGCTTTGATTAGTCATTGATTATAACAATGAAAATGAACACAAGCTCGAGTCACATACCAATATGTGGGTTAACATTCTGAGGACCACTAGTGTCATATGTATCAAAAGCTGGCTCGCCACCAGACAAATGGACACGACGAAATGGAACTTTAAGCACATGACCAGATTCTTCATGAACAACTTCCCTATAACATTAAAAAAAAAAACATTGAGTTTCAAGTTCTTCCAACAAAAATGAGAAGTGAGTGAAGAAAACAAACTTTTGTTCTTTGGTGCTTTTAGGAAAGCATTGTTCAAAGGAAGGGATAGGTTGAAAATCAGGAGAAGAAGGATCAATGGTGTGTTTTCTTTGCTTGGCTCTCTCTGAGTTAGTCGTTGGAGGATCAAATGTCAAAGTGGCTCGTGTGGTTGTTACTTTCTTGGATCGAGTTGAAGCAGATTGAACAACCACATCGAATCCAGGTAACAAAGAGGAGTTTGGAAGTTTGGACCAGGCAGAGTGATTTTTGTTGTTAGATACGACCGACATCAAAGTAGTGGGTACGGAAGCCATAACTGTGGAGATAAATATAAGATGAAGTTTAATACTATTACAAAACCACTACACAACAACATAAATCAATCACATCTGATTATTGCATCTAATCGAACCCAATCAAAAAAGCAAATGAAGAAAAGAGAAGAAGATTTGCATGCAACGAATAAGTCGCTTATCTCCGGTGGAAAATAACAAAAGTCGATCAGAAAATATCAATGCAGATGTCATAAAATGAAAAGAGAAGTGATGGAGAAGACCTGGAAGAGGAAGCGATGGATCTGAAGAGGCTTGACTCGTTGAGGGGAAACACACTCAGTATGTGTGTGTCCTTTTATAAAGAGGAACGAACGAACCTCCTGAATCGAAGTGAATGCTTTGGGCAGATGTGACGTGTCTCCTTTCCAAATATAATTGGCAGTTTCTAGATATGTCAAGCCAGGGTCTCCTCACGTTTCTTATCTTCTTCTTTCAAATATCTTTCATTTGTTTCGTTCCATCTGTTTCAGTTTAACCACTGCAATTTTTATTTTGTAGTCTTTCTTTGTAATACATGGATTAAATAAATATGGTATAAATTTCATTTAATACAATTATATTCTAATTATTAATACAATTGTATTGTAATTATTATTTTAATACACAAACTATTCAAATACCCAATTTAATACATTAACTAAATTATTTGTCTAATTTAATACACAAACTATCAATATTTACTCACTTTACACGGGTTTTGGATATTTGTCGTTTAAAGAATTGTTAAATTTTTTTAATTGAAAAATATTAAAAATTAAATAAAAATCCAAAAAATTCAAATATTATAATATTTATACAAGTTCCAAAATAAATCAAGAAACATATTCAAAACATATTTATTATTTTAAAATTAAAAAAACATATAAGAAGTTGTAAGAAATTTCAAAGGTTCTTTAAAATTTATTCAATTAATTTTTAAGTTAGAAATTCCAAAGAGTAAATATATCTAATTGTTATTATTTTTTGTTACTTTTACACTTGTAGAGCATGTTAAAGTTTTTTAAATATTAATCTAATGAAGTTTGTTGTAATTTATATCCTTAATTATAATTAAAGCAAATATTTCTACTTCAATGGTATCTAATGTAATATTTAATCAATGCTTCACAATTAATAATATTTTCAACCATCAGCATCAATTTAAAAAAACTTTTTGAAAATTTTTACATATTTTTAATTTTCTATGTTTTAATTCAATTTTTAAATTTTTTTAATAAAAAATTTCAACTATTATATTTTACTTATTTGTTTTGAAATTTTTTCTTAATTTTTTGGATTTTTTGGAGTTTAAAGTTTTTTAATTAGCAAAAAAAAAAACAAATGTTGACGTTGCATTAAATAGCAAGTGATCGAACTCGTTTATTTTATTTTTTTTGCAGAGTGATCAAACTCGTTTATAATGAGTAAATATTGATATTTTGTATTAAAATGAGCAAGCAATTTATTTGATGTATTAAGATATGTATTCGAATAGTTCGTGTATTAAAAAGGTAGTTGAAATACAATTGGTGTTTTAAAATGAAAATTTCTCAATAAATATTGCAATTCTTTTTTTTTCACAAAGATACCTAAAGATGAATTGTTACTTTGTTTCAATTCAACTAGTTGGTACCATGCGATATGTGTAGGATTAGTTTAGTTTTTGAAAATATACTTTTAGATACAAAATAAAATTTATATAAGATATATAAATATATACTTAATTATAAATATAACATTTATTAGTGGAAGATATACATTAAATACTGGAAATATGTATTATATTATTTGTATATTTTAGTAAATATAATGTTCAATATATTAATTTTCAAAAATATGATTAAA
>OVBE01012795.1:0-13135 GCA_900406425.1 Iberis pinnata
CCAAAAAATAAAAATATATATATATATATATATATATATATATATATATATATATATGTTTTTATGGCCCCGAAAACAATAAGATAAAATACTAGCCTTAACTTTTTTAATTTTGTTTCAAGCCCCCAAAATCTCAGGGCCGACCCTGCTTTGATTGCATTTTAGTAGCATCCCCTTTTCTGCTTTTACTTCACTTGTTGTTTACCCTTAGTTTTTGTTTATGCATGTTAACTTTTATGTCTTGTTTATTTTCTGCATGTTTAGTTCATTTAGGACTTGTTAAATAACAACACATTTTCTTGTTTGGCTTTAATCAATAGAATCAATTACATCTAGAGTGGTTAATAACACACCCATTTGGATTGACAACCTATTTATACTACAATGACAATGATAGTATGATAGGGATGGACACGTAAAAAAACTTTACTATCAATTTGGCGCCGTTGCCGAGTGGGTGTTTATTTATTACATTATGTATTTTGGATCTATTGAGATCAAGTTTGTTTGCTACATACATACTCACTTTGTTTCCTTTGTTTCCAGGTACTTGCATCTTTGTGTATGAACTTGAGAAGCAGATGACCTACTGACTTAATACCAATTGTTGACGACATTCGTGCCCTTGAATGAGAACACACTCGCGCAAGATGAGACCAAGAACGAATTGCTCATCTATAACGGTTGGATATGAAAATGGAGAATAACAATAAATAGAACATTCCACGTACAAGGTGATGCACCCAGTACTCACACACAACGCCATGGGATTGTCCCACCAGCCGTGAACAACAACAATTTTGAGATCAAGTACAACTTGATTGCCATGGTTCAAGGGCTACCAATGGAGGAACCTCTGGAACATATGGATGAGTTTGACAGGCTTTGCAGTCTCACGCAAATAAATGGGGTGAGTGAGGACGCTTTCAAACTTTGACTTTTCCCTTTCTCTTTGGGTGACAAAGCCCGCCATTGGGAAAAGTCTCTTCCTCAAAACACCATCACCTCCTGGAACGACTACAAGAGGGCATTCCTTGCCAAGTATTTCTCAACTTCACACACTGCTCGACTACGAAACAAAATCTCAGGCTTTGCACAAAAGAATGCTGAAACATTCTCTGAAGCCTTGGAGCGGTACAAAGGTTTCACGTTGCAATATCCTCATCATGGATTCAGCAAGGAGTCTCTGCTTAGTACTCTCTACCGTGGTGCTTTACCCAAAATCTAGATGTTACTTCACACTGCTAGCAACGGTAACTTCTTGAACAAGCATGTCGACGATGGCTGGGAATTGGTTGAAAATCTAGCTCAGTCTGATGGGATCTACAATGAGGATTATGATTGAACCCCTAGGGGTGGTGTTGATTTTGATGACAAGACTCGGTGGGACATAAAGGCATTGAATGATAAGTTGGATAAACTCCTTCTTGATCAACAGCAACAGGTTCACTTCATCAGTGATGAAGAGCAAGTTCATATTCAAGCTAGGGAGATTAACCAACACGAGGAGATTAGTTATGTTCATAATCAGGGTGGATATAACAAGGGTTTCATTAACTACTCCAACAACCATGGTCTTTCCTACCGTAGCAACAACGTGGCAAACCCTCAGGATCAAGTTTATCCACACAACCACCGAAGACTATTCAACCATTCATCAATTACGCTCCAACTCGTGGTTTCATTCCAAAACAACAACAACAACAACAGGGCGGTTTTCCGCAGCAGCAGAAACAAGCTGGTGCCCCTCCTAGTTTCACCTCTACCCAACCTCAAGCTCAAACTTCCAACATTGAAGCAATGTTACAACAACTTTTTCAAGGTCAAGAAAATAGTGCAATAGACATATCTAAGAAGTTTTGTGAACTCCGCCACAAGATGGACTCCTCATTCAACGCCATCTATGCAAAGTTTAAAGTTCTGAACTCAAGGGTTATTGCTCTGGAAAGAAAGTCTGCTTCCACTTCTGTTTCTGCCCCAACTACAAATGGTTAACTTCCGGGAAAATCAATTCAGAAGCCAAAGGAGTATGCACATGTCAATTCCATCTTTTTGGGAAGTACCCACGGCCTTTCTTCTCACACTCCTCCTACTCACATCACTGAGGACAGTTTCGTTCAATTTAGGTGGGAATCGAGTTTAAATGGAGCCGGAACTATTGATTCTGAAAAAACTGATTCCTTGACATGGACAAAACCAGAATCAACTGCTAGAATCAAACTTGTTCTTGGTGAACAGTTATATGTTTCACAGGAGAAGGAAACTCTCTACGTCCCACCACCTTATATCCCAAGGTTGCCATTCCCATCATGGTTTAAGAAGGAGATAATGGCAAAATACCCAGCAATCTTTGAGAAATCCATGAGGGAAGGGGAAGATCAGGGAGTGTTGGTACCAAATGATGAATTCAATGCCATAAGGGCATAGAAACAAGAAGATCCTGGCTCATTCACGTTATCATATTCACTAGGACCATTGACCTTCAACAAATGCCTATGCGATTTCTGAGCTTCCATCAACTTAATGCCCCTCTTTGTTGCCAAGAAGATGGGGTTCAATGAGTATAAAGCTTCCAACATATCTCTGATTTTGGCTTACATATCCATCAGGAACCCTCATGGATTTCTGGAGAACTTACCCATCAAGATTGGGAGTGTAGACATACCCACATAATTTATGGTGTTGGATATGGACAAAGAACCAAAAGATCCACTTATCTTGGGAAGGTCATTCTTAGCTACGGTTGGAGCTGTGATCTATGTCAAGAAAGGCAACATCAAGTTGAATGTGAGGAATAGTTCAAAGATGATTTTCAACACCAAGGACAAAACAAAGAAGACTACAATCCAAGGTCGGCTATTCTCTATTAATGAGGTGGATGAGGACAATCATGAAGATGGGTACTCAAGTAGTGACTCATTGGAGTATGATTTGGTGAAGGACCCAAACAAGATTTTAGAGCATACAGAAGAATTTGGAGTTGTCAAAGAACCAGGTGCAAGAGTTTCTGCAGAGTTAGAAGAAACCAGAAAACCGGAGATAACACCTAATAAGAGAAAAATGCTCATTTCAAAAGAAGGAGATTCTGAGCTCAAGTATCAGCTTGAGCACATCTCACCTCAAAAGCCTACTCCGGGCTTAACCTCTTTTGAAAACAGATTTGATCTTCAAACCCCAACAATGAACCTCAAGAGTGGTGACCAAGTGTTTCCGCTCAACCCAATGCTCGAGCATTATTTAGGGAATGTAAACCCCAAATGCCTTGGGAACTTCATAATCAAGGAGATTCTACCAGATGGAACAGTCACACTTGTTATGGAACCTGATAAGGAGTCAAAAGTGAACTACCAAATCATCCCGAACAATGATGGTTGGATAAGTCCAGGAAGAAAACCTGGTAAAGGGACCTCGGTTCTCCTTTGGGAACCATCTCAAGGTCACTAGAGCTTAAACAGGAAATCAAGCTTAATGACTAAAAACCCTCTCTTGAGAGGAAGTCTCATGTTTATCCTTGTACATATAAAAATTTTCAATTTATGTTTAGTTCTTCATTTAATGTATTTAAGTTCTTAGTTGGTTTTGGTGTTTTAGGTACTTTGGGGTCATATCTTAGACAATTGGTAAAGAAAAATGTCTGAGTCAGGATTCTTACATTTTTATCGAGCCATGCGTGATTGTCACTGAGCCACAAAAATCACGTGATCGAGCCAACCAAGACAAGTTGATCGAGCCGGAGGCGTGTTGATCGATCTAGATCAAATTTCATCGATCCGTGGAAAAGATGTGATCGAGCCATATAATAAATTTGATGGAGCCATATCAACACTTTCATCGAGCCACAGACAGTCTTGATCGTCCAAACAATGAAGTGATCAAGCCAAGAAAATTACTTGATCAAGCCGCGACATTACTCGATCGAGCCGTTTCATCGAGCCACATAAATGATGTGGTCGAGCCGCAGAAACAATGTTCTCATCGAGCCAAACAACGAATTTGGTCAAGCCAAGCCACCACTTCTCTTATCCCACTTTCCCACCACTCCTCTTACACACCCACTACCCACACCAAAACAAGAAGTGTCCACTTCATGCTTTCCAATATTCCCAACCATCTCTCTTACACCTCCATCACCCTCATTGCCTCCTCCTTAAACCTCCTCCACATACATCACCTTTAAACCTCCTCCACAAACATCCACAACACCTCTCCACCACATGAAAAAATCGGTCAACACTCTATTTAAGGGAGACTTCATTACTCTACTTCACTTCATCACTCTCATAACTCTCATACTACAAACATCTTTGACTTTGAATCGTTTTACCCAAAGATTAAACACCTAATTTATAAATTTTGGAGAACTCTTCATATTTTCACCAAGTCTTTAAGCATCATCAACCGGTTTTGGTTCTTTCACTCCTGAAACTTTCTGAATATTTACTCCGTTTTTCATTTCTAATTTTTTCGATTATGCTTAACTGAAATCAAACTCCTAAACTTTCTAAAAAAACATGGTTTTAACTTCCCTACATTTCCGTTTTGCTTCTCTTACTTCAGGATACTTAACTCCAGTTTTATCTTCTAAAATTCAAGTTGCTAACCCTCCCTGATCGTCTCTTTGAAATTTAGTTCTAACTGTTTGCTTTTAAACTTGATTTTGATCATCGCATATATCATGTTATACAGAGGAATGCCCAGCAGCTCAAACGGACCCTCAGTTGAAAAAATTTACGAGAGATTGATGCATGTCGAATTCACAGAGTCAACATTTCCTGATACGGAAACCCAAGGAACCCTTGGTATCCTCGAGCAAGTCGATGGCATATTGGAGGATATGGAGATATCAAGTGTGATTACAATGGATTATGAAGCCTACCAGATTCCAACATGCATGTTCCTAGCCTCTCTCGAGTGTTCTATTGTAAAGGAGGGGATGGTGATGCAAATGGGGGAGGTCTTATAACTTTCAAGGATTTGAATGGTAAAACTAACAAGTTAACTTTCGCTCAATTGGGAAGTATTTATGGTTTCAATCGCCTAAGGTTTCAACCAAACGAATTCGACAATGTTCCATATGAGATAGAGTTAATTTGGGATGTGATAGAGTCCAACGAATTCAAGGCAAGACGAACCAAGAGTTCGTGCATCCGCCACCCAGCAGTTAGATATGTACAACAAATCCTCGCCAATTCATTCTTCTCTAGGCAAGACACTAGCAACATACTGCCAGAAGAGATGAAGCCTAAATTAAGAATTGGAGGGTGGATAACACTTATCCTTAAGTATACTCAGGACCGCTTGGTGGAAGCTTTGACATCAAAACTATTGAATATCGACTACCTAAAGGAAGCCCAGTTTATATTGAGTAAAGAAAAAGAAAAGAAAGGGTATGGATATGAACCTTAGGAGAGAACCCTATTATGAAATATTAACTAATTCATAGATGAGTCATTTTTATCCCTTAACCAGTCCCTTAGCCAAATGAGTTCAATGAATGTGCATGACTTGATCCACAATTTCTGTCTAATGAATGTTAAAGAGGTAAATGAATTTGAATACATTATGGAGGTTGGAACTGATTAGGAATGAACTTTGATGAGTATGGCTAAATTTTTTAAGTAGGATGAGATTGGTTTGCATTCTAGAACTAGTAACTTGAGCATTGATATTCCCTATTTTATCAGCATATTTTGGTTATGAGTTCCCACTTTTAAACTTCTCTTCCAGGCTTCTGGATTACTTGCTTGAGGGCTAGCAAAGATTTAGTTTGGGAGAGTTGATGCCTCTGTATTTTAGATGTTTTGCCATCATTTTAGAGTCATTTAGATGTTAATATGTTGCATTCCTAGGAGAGTTGATGTCTCTGTATTTTACATGTTTTACCATCATTTTAAAGTCATTTAAATGTTAATATGTTGCATTCCTAGGAAATTCTTTGTAAATTTGCATTTTTAGGTAGTTTCGCATTAGCATTCGCATACATGTGCATTTTGGAGGTATTTCAGGTTTTTAGGGAGTTTTCAGAACAATATGACAATTTTGGAGAAGGAGAAGGAAAGGCCAAATAAATGTTAGCTCAAGTCAGACTCTCACGGGCTCGACTTCGCCTCGATCAACAGCCCAGTTTCGCGTCGATCACCAGCCCGAGCCATCTTCAGCCTTGCCTCGAGCAGCCTTTTCCCGCCTCGAGGAGCCGCCTCGATCACCTGATCTGGATCACCTCGATTGCCGCCTTGATCAACATCGATCCAGACTCTATCACTCGAGGATTCCAACTCCAGCCGAGATGCGCCTCGAGCTCGCACTTCCTTGCCTCGATCACCATCATGTCCAGCTCGACCATAACTACATCAAGCCACCTTCATCTCGATTAGATGACCCAAACCAAGACCACCTAGTTTCGGGTTAAGAATAATCATTAGGGATTTTTAGACATTTTTCTTTTAGCGTTTTTAGGGTTTTGCTAAACTACTATATAAGCCCTAAAAACGCCTCTTTTTGGACTAAGCTTTATTTTATGCCATTTTGGGTTTTGTCTTAGGTTTTTTTTCTCTCTATTTTTCCTTTGATGTTCATGGTTGATCAAACTCAAATTTCTTATAAAGTTCATGTTTAGCTTATGATTTCTTAATTTTCATGCTTAGTTTAAGATTTGGGACTATCTGGTGCATGTTGATTGATAGTAGGATTTTTTTAGATCCAGAGAGATCAATTACCCATCATTGTAGTATAGATGAGGTATCAATTCAAATGGGTGAGATACTAACAACCAAGATTGCAATGGATGCTTATAAGTCAAACTAATATGAAAAGGGGTTGTTTTCTAACAGGTCCTAAGTGAAGCGAAACATGCTGGAACTAAAAAGCATAAACAGAAAAAAATGCATAAGAAGCTAAAAATGCTAAAGGGTAAAAACAGAGGAAAAAGCAGAGAAGGTGAAAGTGCAATCAATTGTAAAGTAGTTCATGAGGACAAAGGATAATCAACTAGAGATCCATCTCAATCTAACTAAGCACCTAACATACCTCAAACAACAATGAGCTATCCCTAGACAGTAGATTCATATGCAACCAAGTCAAATCCCTTGATAAATGGAATCAACCTAAGCAATCACCAGACCTAACTCCCGTTAACGGTACACTACCTAGAAGGCATGAAGAACCAACCTACTAAAGCCAAAAAGCCCCCTAGTAATCCAACCCCTTAGGCTGAGATGCATATCCTAAGCATCTAAGGCGTTGCGTAAGGATGAGCTACTATCTGAAATCACCATGATCATGCATTCTATTGAACGCTTTTCGGACGCTGGAATCCCCAAGATCATATTTCGATTGGCGTGAAAGAAACCAGCATTAAGCACAATGAAACAGAAGGGATGTATATGAAAACAAGCTTAGGTGCTAAGGTAAGATCAGGACATCAACCCTAGTCTACACCATCCTCAGGAACTTTAGGAAACTACTCACTACTCATGGATATGAAAACATGAAAAACAGAAATCATAACTTCAAAGCTAAACATGATGATCAAATGTTAAACAGCAAGAACAGGGAGAACTCAAACCCAGAAAATAAGAGCAACAATGGAACAGTAACAAATCCAAAAAATGATCAATGCTTAAAACAGATGATTAAAAGAAAAAAACAAACGATCAATATGCACCAGATAAACAATAATCTAAAACTAAGCAGGAAAGTAAAAGAAAACAGTAGATTAGCATAAAACTTAAAAAAATATGGTTTTTTACACCAAGAACAACAAAGGAAACAAAAACATAAGACAAAAACCTAAAAAGAAAACAAAAAACAGAACTTGGTAAAAAGGAGGCGCTTTAGGGCTTATATAGTGTTCATAGAAAAGCCCTAAATCGCACTAAAGACAAAAACTAATCATTGGCTTGGGTCTTGGGTCAGGTCCATTCCGGATTTGAGTTGGTCAGGTTGGAGCTTGAGATGATGCGTGATCGATCCATGCTGGGGGTTGAGATTGATCCGGAGGTGGTGTTGCTTGAATGGGATCGATCTAGACGTTGAAGCCGATCGATCCAGAGGTGAGTGTGGGATCGATCCAACGTTGAAGCGGGATCGATCCAGAGGTGAGTGTTGGATCGATCCAAGGTTGAAGTGGGATTGATCCAAAGGTTGAAGTGAGATCGATCCAGTGGTTGAAGTGGGATCGATCCAGTGATCCATCCAAGGTTGAGTGGTGAGATCGATCCATGATGTTGAGTGGGATCGATCCAGGTTGAGTGTGGGATCGATCCATGATGTGTGCTGGTCCATTCCACATTTTCTACTCCTTTTTTGAATTCTCACAAAACCATCCTGAAAACTCTTGAAAGTCCTGAAAAATCTCCAAAATGCGTGCATATGCGAATACTAATGCAAAAGTCCCTAAAAATCACAAACTTACTGAAAATGACTATAGATGTGATATATGCACACCCAAAGACCTCAAAATTGATTCTAAATTACTTCTAAAAACCATAAAAATTCAGAGTCATCAACTCCCCCCAAACTAAATCCTTTCTTGCTCTCAAGCAAATAATACAAAAGTCTGGGAGTGAGGTTTGAAAGTGGGAACTCAGATTCAAAACATGCTGCTAACACATGTAATATAAATATCCTGGTTACTAGTTCTATAATGTAGTCCTAAGCTCATCCTACATAAAAACTTTAGCCATACTCATCACAGTTCATAACAGACCAATTCCAACTTCCACAATGCATTCAAATTCGTTTGCTCCTTTAACATTCATTAATCAGGAATCATGGATCAAGTCATGTGCTTTCAATGAACTCATTTGGTCAAGGACAGGTTAAGGAGTAAAGATGACCCCTTCATGCAATGGTTAATAATTCATAACAAGGGCTCTCTCAAAAGGGAATGAGCTTTAGCATAAGACTAAAGGTAGGAACACTTAGATGCATACAGGAATAGAACCCCATAAATCTACCCTTTTGAAACTCAAAGTGATCATACCCATTTACATTCCCCCATTTTTCATCTTTTCCTTGTTACACTTAGGAGAGACTTCTTTCTTAAATAGTTGCTAGCTGTTTCAGGAACTTTTTACTTAAAAACTTATGGCTTTAGACCTTTTCATTTATACTATCCTTCGGGTTTTACCCTTTTGAATTCATTATCATATACTTTCTCTTATTCTGCACTAGCCATACTTCTTTTGCATACCATTGTTCCCCCAAACTTTCTACTAGCATGTTTAGATTCTTTTTCATTTCATCTCCTAAGGTTCTTTCATAACATTTCCTTTTTACCAACTACCAATACCCTTTCATTTGTTTCCACCCAAACCAACATTCAAAATTGAATCCCACCTAGTCTTATCTAGTCCAAAAAGCATAGACTAGAACTACATGAGACCCTATTCCTGTCAGTTCGAACATAACACGTTCTACCAAGCTCATTCCATAAAGTCCTGCCACTTAGTAGTAAATTCAGGGTTTGAAAGAAGGCAAGGTTCAAGGGTGGGGATTCTACTTGGGTTAACAGGAGTGGTAAAAGGTATAAGATAACCTAAATATGTATATATTATCCATGAGTTCATCTTCAACACACAAACATGATAATTAAACATTCAAATTCAAGTTCTAATAGATAGGAACAAACTTCAAATCACATCATGCTTCAGGGATAAATGATCATGCGAGTTCACATTCCAAGCAAGGCGCAGTTTTACTTCATACAATTTCAAGATGCATTAGAAAACTAATAACCAGGGCACTAACATTTTCTAAGAAAATAGCATACTTACAAGGTTATCATCTTCCTAGTTCCCTATGCATATACAACTACATAAAAATTCAACATCCTATATGCAACTACATGAAATGCAAGTACAATGGCACTCTGTTTTTGAAGAATGGTTTTCAAAAAATTTTCAAATTTTTATGGTTTTTAAATGCTAATATATGTTATGTAAATGCTATGCAAAGTGGAGACAAATGAACAAACAAGAAAATTTTCATTAATAGCAGGTCCCCCTAATCCTCCTCAAACCTGAATTACACAGTCTATGTGTAAATCAAATTCTGGATTGGACTCAAGGTAGGACAGATCGTGAAAAATCATAAACACACTTTAAACATAGACAACAACCATAAGCAACAATCAGAAACATCAGACAGGAGATAAAGCACATTGGACGGATTATACAATGAAGGAGGGGATTGGGATGGACCTCAGAAAGGTATGAAGGATTCTCAATGGATGTACTCATTCTTCATGTCATAATATCCCTGTTATGCATCCGATGCTTCTTGTTGTTGCTGCTGGAGTTCTTGTTGTTGCTGAACTTCCTGATATTGTTGAATTTCTTAATGTTGTTAAATGGTTCGTTGGCTGGCGGATCCACGATTCTCTCTTTCTTGTTCTGCTTGTGTAATAAGAAGAACGTGTTGCTCTTGAATCTCTCTTTGTTTCCTTGTTTGCTGCAACCGCTCAGCAATCTCATGTCCACAAAGCTGCCTTCTTGAGAGAATTGGGGCGCTTGGTGAAGACTCTGGAGAAATCGTAGGGTCTTCCTCTCTAGCTCTAGAGAATACTCGCTCTCTTTGTTGCCTTCTTTGATTCTTTCTCGTGATGGTTGAGACATCCTTAATCCTGAAAATACAATATAAAAGCGAAGGTGCGTGAGTACCTTTCAAAACGCTTAAGAAGTTCAACAAATGACAAATTTACACTCTCAAAAACGGATTGGGCATGTAAGTTGTTTAAGAAATCATCAATTTCAATTCATGTTTCAATCACTACCTTATTACCCTTAGTTCAAATGATTTTTATAAGCTAAAATCGATTCTATAAAAACAATTTTGTTTATAAAAGAACGAAACCAATTTTTGAAAAAATAACGTTGAAACCGATAAGAGAGTTTAGAGATGAAGATCGAAAAATATAAGGAATGAAACCGATTTTTGTAAGTACTTAGAGCTTGTTGAAAATCCTTGTGAGAGCAAATGCTTCTAGTGAAAATTGCCTTAGAGAAAAAATGTTTTTAGAGAAAATGTTGTGAAGGTAATGAGAGAAAGAGTCAGAGATACTCCCTTAACATAGAACCATGGTGCGATTTTGAAGAGGTGGTGGTGAGTGGATGTTTGTGGTGGAGGAGTAAAGATGGTGCATGTGGAGGAGGATTAAAGAGGAGATATTGGTGTGATGGGGGTGTGGGTGTGTAAGAGAAGTGATGGGGTGGAGGTGATCTTTTGTCCATGGGGTAAAGAAAGTTAGTTGGCAAGTGGGCAAGTGTGTGAGACTTGTGTAAGAGAAGTGATGGCATCTATTTCTATCATACTCCAAATAGTTAGAATAGACTCCTAGGCTCAATCAAAACTTTAAAGAATGACTCGGTTACGGTTTGAGCATGTGGATCGATCTTGGCATGGAGGTGTGGATCGATCAAACATTGAAGGTTTGGATCGATCCAATGTTGTCGCGGATCGATCACTTGTCGAGCATGGCTCGATCTTGGGTAGAGCAATGGATCGATCATCGAATAAAAGTGGCTCGAACATTTGGTCCATATACCATTTTTCTTCTCTTTGCACGATTCCCGCAACTTATCTCGTAAGTACCTAAAACACCAAAACCAATTGAAAACTAAAATGCATTAAATCAAGTACTGAAATTTAAAAAGCATGGAAATTAAGATATATACAGAGATAGACATGGGACTTCCTCCCAAGTGAGTTTGTTTTAAGTCACTAAGCTTGACTTCCTGTTTTTAGGATTAATGACCCTAAGACGGTTCTCTGAAGAGAACCACGGTCTTTTCTGAGAAAGCTCCTTTGTCACTGTTCTGATCAACCTTGTAGTTCATCTTTGGTGTTTCATCAACTTCCACAACAAGTATAATGTCTTCACCATAAAGTATTTCCTTGATCATGAAGTTCTTAGAACATCATGGATCCACATTTCCCAGATAATACTTGAACCTTTTGTTAAGAAACAACACTTGGTCTTCATTCTTGATTTTCAAGGTTCGGGTATGAGGTTCCAAATATTTTTCAAAAATTGGATTTTCCAAAGGTGGTTTTTGAGGTGGTACACGTTCAGGTTGAGGTTTGAACTTAAGACTTCCTTTTCCTGGATCCTTCACATTGTCTTCGTCTCTTGACATTACCAATGTCCTTATTTCCCTTAACTCCACCGAAACTCCTTCATATGGTTCCTTAATAAGCTTGAAACTTTCATGGTGCATTCCAGACTGTGTTGGTTCCTTTCCCAATCCATCTTCAACTGCTTCACTAGTTGAGTACCCATTCTTTGGATTGTCTTCATTTAGTTCCTTCACAGAGAATAACTGACCTTGGATAGTGAGCTTCTTAGTTTTGCCCCTGATGTTGAAAATCATTTTTGGACATTTTCCTACGTTCAGCTTTATGTGACCTTTCTTGACATTGATTACAGCCCCAACCGTTTCTAAGAGCGGTCTTCTAAAGATTAATAGATCCTTAGGCTCTTCATCCATCTCTAATACCATAAAGTATGTGAGTATTGTTGCATCTTTGATCTTGATAGGTAAGTTTTCCAAGATGCTAATAGGATGCCTAATTGATCTATCTGCCATCAACAAAGTTATGTTGGAAGCTTTGAACTTGTCGAGGGTCCTAGTGAGCAAGGTAAGGTAAATGAACCAGGATCCTCTTGATTCGTTGTTATCAAGGCATTGCACTCGTCAGATGGTTCTAGAACTTCCTGAGCTATCTCTTCCTTCATAGGTTTCTCAAAGACATCTGGGTATTTCGCCATGATCTCTTTCTTGAAACGTGATGGAAATGGCAATCTTGGAACATAGGGTGGTGGATCATAAGGTGTTGCAATCTCCTTTGAGGTAGGTAACCTATCAACAGGCTTGCTAATAGGAACATATTCTTCATATTCTTCGTACTCCAGAGGTGAAGCTACGTTTGAACTCAAATCCCCCCAACTTGAATCACACTGTCCTCAGTGCAAATAAGAGGGTAAGTTGGAGTAGGAATGGCAGTGGTTTGCTTGAGATATATGGCACTGATGTTAGCATATTCGTTTGGGTTCTACACAGACTTTCTCGGAAGTTGACCATTGATATTACTCGGTTTTAACGCTTTATAGTAAGCATTTATGCTTTCTATTCAA
>OVBE01012796.1:0-13135 GCA_900406425.1 Iberis pinnata
CCAAGGAATTGGAATGTTGGATTGTGGTGGTTATGGTGATGAAGGAGAGACAAATAGGAGAAGAAGGCTGTCAATGGAGAAGAGAGCAATAGATTGTGGATTACCAGACAATAAAGAGTTTGAAGAAGCTATGATTATGGCTGTTTTAGGGACAGAAACCAAAGTGGATAAGAAGAGGCTTAGGGTCTTTCAAGATATCACTTTATCTTCCCTTAGCCCAAGAGCTTGAGTTATAATTTATCTCTAACCAATCTATTTACAAATTATGTTACTATCTAAGTAAAGTTTGTGATGTAAAAGGAGATGAGCTCTTATTCTCCTTGGTGATCTTTATTAATGTTTTTGTCTGCTTAAGGTTGGGTACATTTTTTAATTGTTCACGAATCATTGTCATTGTTGACCAATAATGAAAGTTTCAACTTAAGTTCTTTATCATTGACCAGTGGTTAGCCTTATTCCTTTGATTGAACTTTTTTTTTTTTGGTTCAGTGTGGCGAAAAATTAGGGGAATAGTATCCATTAAATAATTTGTCACAATTTGGTTCTGCTTCCAAATTATAGAAACGCTTGTCCACTTGGCACCAAATTGTAATTAATACTTATACAAAATAAAGCCGTTTGAAATTGTTTTTATTTCCGAATATACCCCTCTTTTTTTAAACCCTAGATTAGTGAAACAGTCTCTCTTTAGTTAATCGGTTTTGTGAAAAAAAAAAAATTTAATTAGTATGTGATAGTGTTGACATTTGTATTAGTATGTGGAAGAGATTATAAAACTCACAATATTGCAATGACAAAAGAAAATCTTTGTTGGACATTTTTGGAATCCTCCTCATTAATTCGAGTTTTGTTGAAGGCAAAAAAGTAGGTTTAATGTATAAAAGGTACATATTGTAATAAAATTGGAATATGAAGGCTAGTTTGGTCAAATGAAGTGTTTGGAAAGAGCTCTTTGCCCAAAGCCTTAAGGTGTGTGTGAGGTTAAACTGAAAAAGAAATCCCAAATTCCAACTACATTCTTCACCAAAGCCTTCAAAAGCCAAACCTCTTCACAATTCCTTTTTGTTTTCTTTTTTAAAAAATTCATCAAAACTCAACATCTTGTTCTAAAGTTAAACCCTTTGAGTTTCAGATCAGGACAAAGTTAAGATCTTTTTTTTTTTTTGCTTTTTCTTTTTGGGTTTTAATTTTGACACAAACGAGGTAAACCCACTTCTTTCACTTCACAATAAGAAGTTGAAATCAGTTTCTTCTTCTTCTTCTTCTTCTTCTTCTTCTTCTTCAGATTTGTTGAGAAGAAACAGAGAGAATGTGTGTTGAGTTTGCATGGTGAAGAAGAAGAAGATATATAAAAATGGGTTGTGTTCAGTCTAGTATAGATAGAAAAGAGATTGTGTCTCGTTGCAAAGCTAGGAAGAGATACTTAAAACAGCTTGTTAAAGCTAGACAATCTCTTTCTGTTTCTCACGCGCTTTATCTCCGTTCTCTACGCGCCACCGGTTCTTCTCTTGTTAACTTTTCCTCCAAAGAAACCCCTCTTCACCTCCACCACAACCCTCCTTCTCCTTCTCCATCTCCTCCTCCTCCTCCTCCTCCTCCGCCCTCACGTCCTCCGCTTCCTCCTTTAAGCCCTACATGGACCTCAACAACCACCACCACTTCTTCCGCTCTTCCTCCTCCTCCACCACCTCCACCTCCTCCTCCACCTTCCTCTACATGGGACTTTTGGGATCCTTTTGTTCCTCCTCCTCCTTCTTCTTCCGAAGAAGAATGGGAGGAAGAGACGACAACCACCGGAACCGCCACCGCAACAGCAACAGCAACCGGAACAGCTTCTGATGGTGCTGTCACGACGGCTCCAACAACAGCTACTCCTCAAGCTTCATCTGTAGTGAGTGGATTCTCTAAAGATACAATGACAACAACGACGACAATGACAGGAAGCGAGTTAGCAGTTGTAGTGTCAAGAAACAGTAAAGATCTAATGGAGATTATTAAAGAAGTCGATGAATATTTTACTAAAGCTGCAGATTCTGGTTCACCACTCTCTTCTCTCCTTGAAATCTCAAACTCCACAACTGCTTTTTCTCCTCATACCAAAGGAGGTAACAAACAATAACATCAGTCTCTTTGTCTTTCTTTTCCTTGAGAGTCATTTTTGATTTGTGTGTTTGTGTCTATTAGGGAAAATGTATAGTAACTACGAATTCAATCTGAACCCGACGTCGTTTTGGACAAGAGGATTTGCTCCAAAGTTGAATGAATATAGAAACAATGCAGGATTAGTTGAAGTTGGAGGAGGAAATTGCATTGTTGGTAGCCATTCTTCTACAGTTGATAGACTCTATGCTTGGGAGAAGAAGCTCTTTCAAGAAGTTAAGGTATTCACTTGCAAAAGTTTAATAATCAATTTTGAATCTTCAAATTGTTTGCTTAGATTTCATCTAAATATGGATATATATAAAAAAAATTCGAATTTGGTTGTTTCATGTCGAATTTAAGGCTTAGTGGTGGGTCCAAGAGTGAGCAGGTAGTGTAAGAGACTCACATGTGCACTTAATTCTTATATTGTGTTATGTAACAACACTGACACAAATACATTGCAAAACCACTGAGCAAGTGAGTGTTTTGTGAATTTGGGTTGTTGCAGAATGCAGAAAGCATAAAGATGGAGCATGAGAAGAAAGTGGAGCAAGTGAGGAGGCTTGAGATGAAGAGAGCTGAGTATGTTAAAACTGAGAAGGCTAAGAAAGATGTTGAGAAGTTAGAATCTCAGCTCGCAGTCTCTTCACAGGCTATTCAAAGTGCCTCTAATGAGATCATCAAGCTTAGAGAAACCGAGCTTTATCCTCAGCTCGTCGAGCTTGTTAAAGGGTTAGTTCTGTATTCAATTTGCTTCATTAAGTTAAGTATCTTCATTTGGTTGTTGTAAAATGTAATGTAGGCTAATGTGTATGTGGAGGAGTATGTATGAGAGCCATCAGGTTCAAACACATATTGTTCAGCAGCTTAAGTATCTTAACACCATTCCTTCCACTGAACCAACTTCCGAGCTTCATCGACAGTCAACTCTTCAGCTTGAGCTCGAGATTCAACAATGGCATCACTCCTTTTGTAACCTAGTCAAGTCTCAGCGTGACTACATCCAATCTCTCACAGGTTGGCTTAGGTTAAGTCTGTTCCAGTTCAGCAAGAATCCACTTGTTAGGAGTAGCTATGAATCAAAGATATACAGCTTTTGCGAGGAATGGCATTTGGCTATTGACCGAATCCCTGATAAAGTAGCATCCGAAGGAATCAAAAGCTTTATAACCGCTGTCCATGGAATTGTGGCTCAACAGGCAGAGGAGCATAAGCAAAAGAAGAGGTCAGAATCCATGTCAAAAGATTTTGAGAAGAAATCGGCTGCACTGAGAGCGCTCGAGAGCAAGTATAGTCCATATTCGGTGCCAGAGAGCAGGAAAAGGAACCCGGTGATAGAGAAGAGAGTAAAAGTTGAGATGCTAAAAGGAAAAGCAGAAGAAGAGAAAAGCAAACATGAGAAGTCAGTGAGTGTGACTAGAGCCATGACTTTAAATAACTTGCAGATGGGATTCCCTCATGTGTTTCAAGCAATGGTTGGGTTTTCAAGTGTTTGCATGCAAGCCTTTGAGTCTGTTTACAACCAAGCTAAGTGCATTGGTGAAGAGCAAGAGGAAGTCAAGAGGTTGCTTCCTTAGAGACATCAAACAATTTGCTTAATCATTTGCTCTGTTTTTTTTTTGCTTGATCAAAGCTAATCTTTTGGTAAATTGTTGTGAACTTGAGTTGAGTTAATGTTATATTTAAACTTTAATATGAATTATTGCTTGGAACTTCATCAACTCAAGAACTTCTATTCATGTACAACTGATTGATAGAGATATAAGTAAGCTCTAAGCTTTGAGCAATTTTTTTTGTTCCGAACTTTTTTATTCCATATTAAGTGGTTACATAAGAATGAATACAAGAAGTTGCGTTACAATGGACTTATCCAGACGAGCAAAGTTTTATAGATAGATAATAAAAACAAAGTTTTATATGAAGTTAGGAGTAAGATGAAACAATTTAGTGCGGCTAAACACTTAGATGACTTGACGTTTCCGGCTGCTTTCTTGACTAACTTAGAGAACGTCACCATATGTCGTGACTTTAAAAGAGATTCAAGCTCTTCATAGCTTGCAAAAGAGTTAGACAAGGGTTCCGCGAAGTATATCGTCAAACCCGATGAAGAATCTCACTTCGATCTCTTCACCTAACAAGAGAGTACTCGCCTTGATCAAAGGTGGTTTCTTCAAGACTGATTCTTCTTGGCCACAATAAGAGGATAATAAGGTTGATAGACCCCCTGAGCTTGATGATTACCGACATTCTTGAAATCCCTGTACACAAGCCAATCAAATTTCGGAAGATCTGTCCAATGAAACTTATCCATTGAAATTACAAATTATCGGATATGGTTGATTGGAATAGAAAGGAACTCTTGTTGCAAGTTTGGGTAAAATTCTCTGAAATCCCAAGACACAAACTGCTTTCATTCACGAGGAGATTTCCATGAGAATAACGTCAAAGAATCTATGTGACTCTGTCAAAAACAGTTGGAATAAGGAGGAACTTTTTTTATTTAATTGGAGTACCATAAGAAACTAGAGATTAGCATGAGCGACGGTGGAGGAAAGCGGTCGGAGCGGCGGCAAACTGCCGCTTTACTGGTGAAGAATTCTGACCCAAACAGAAGATCCCATGATGGAAATGCTTTTGGAAGGTGGAGAAACCGGCGGGGAAAAAATTTGCATCTTCCGGAGAAAAAGGTCTTCGTACCAGATATGAGGCAAGTAAACGAGCAACCACAACCACGAAACTCAGAGAGACCATGCGTTCCCAAAATACCAAGTGCGGGGGAAACGACAACTCCACATAAGAGCGGCGAGGCTTTCAAACACCATTCACTAGTTGAACGCGAAGGTTTTTATTGGTTGAGAAACCTAAGAGCTTCTTCGTGCAATCTCAATGTAAAAGAGGTTGAATGGCCAAAAAGGGACTTTACAACACCATAATCGAACCAAAGCATGGCTGTGAAGTGCATGAGAGGCAGCAAGCCTTGTAACATATGTTGAATTTGGATGAGAGAGAGACTTGAACCACCTAAGATAAATGCAGACTTGGGACAGTTGAAGATGCATAATAAAAAGAAGATTAAAGATGAAAAAGGCAAAGATATAAGGAAAAAGGAAGTTGTTGTAAATAAAAAGTCATACAACAAAGAAAAAGGAAAGTTGCAGTGTGTAAGAAGTCATACAATAAAGAATAGAAAGTTGATGTCAATAAGATAAAGACAACAAGCTTGGAGCAAAAGGAAGAATGGAGAAAAGAAAAAATGAACAAGAAATAAAAATGGAAAAAGAGAAAGGAAGCAAGGGATTTCATGTAAGAGAGTTTAGAGCATACTAGTATAAATATGAGGCCAAGGAAAATGAATGAGATTAGTTCTCTTGGCCGTCATAGTTTATACATAGTTTGTGAGAACGTGTCACTGTGTCTGAGCGATTGCAGAACATATCATCAATGTTGCTGAGTGATTGTTAGAGCAGATTTGAGCGATTTGGAGAAGCAGATCATCAGCGTGGCTGAGTAACTGGATAAGCAGATCATTAGAGCAGAAAGGATAGAATCTGAGTGATTGCAGAAGCAAATCATCAGCGTGGCTGAGTGATTGCACAAGCAAATCATCACACAAAAAAAGATTAAGAAAATCAGAAACAGAGTAAATTAAACATAATATTGTATTTGTGATTTTTCTTAATAAAGGTACAGTTGAAAAGAAATCGTGTTGTGTTTGTCATATTTACACTTTCAATTGGCATCAAAGCGGGTATCTGTCAAGAAACCAAGGTTTCTATCTAAGCAGGTAAGATCATGATGATGGACAACACACAACACCCCACTATGCGTAGTGGTTCTATATCCTGGAAACTTTGGCTTATGGAAAGTTCATATCCGTGAGCACATCAAAGGAATCGATGAAGATGCTTGAAAGATTGTGGAAAAGGGATGGACATCACCTCAGAAAAGGAATGAGAACGGTGAGATGGTCGTAAAACCTAAAGATGAGTGGACAATATCTGACAAGACTCAGTCGAAATACAACTCAAGAGCTTTAAAAACAATATGGATCTCTCTAACCAAAGATCAGTTCAAAAGAGTTCAAGGCTACACTACTGCAAAGGATGCTTGGGATACACTACAACCAACCTATGAGGGAACCAATGATGTTCGTAGAACATAGATTGGCATGCTTGCCTATGATTTTGAAAACTTGAAAATGGGAAAGGATGAAACTGTTGAGGAATTCAATGGTAAGATCTCATCAATCGAGAATGCTGCAAAAGTCCTTGGAAAACATTACAAGGAGAACAAGCTGGTCAAGAAATTTCTTCCAATTCTGCCTGATAAGTTTCAGTCAATGAAATCAGCGGTTCAAGTTGCCAAGGACTCTGATGGTATGTAATTCAGCCAGGTTATTGGTATGATGCAGACACATGAACTTGATCTCTCTAAAAAGATGATTGAAAGAAAAGGTATTGCACTGACAACAAAAGAGAAAGCAAAACCAACTGAGGATCTTGAGGAAGCAATTGGACTGATGGTAAGAAAGTATTTCAAGAAATATGCAGGGACACCTGGGCGTGATGATAATCTTGTCGAAAAATCAGACTTTAGATCAAGCAATGATCAAGCACCTAGAAGATCAGAAGTCCAATGTCATGAATGTCAAGGGTTCAGCCATTACAAAGCTGACTGTCCAAATACCAAGAAAAAGAAATCACTCAAGTGTCACGAGTGTAAGGGCTTTGGACACACAAAATCTGAGTGTGAAAATCTCACTAACATGAAAGAAAAGTCCATGGTGAGTTGGGAAGGTGAAGACACATCTGAGTATGATCAAGATGAGGAAATTGTTGGTGTCAAAATTTCCTCAGCAGAATTTTGCCTCAGCCAGTATCACTCCATGAAGTTTGACTCAACACGTATTAGGCATAGGAAGATTGACAAGATAAGCTTCCCATCTGATTAATGATAGATAAATGGGCGAGCACTCAGGGCGTATATGGACCGCGAAGAATGTAAGTGTAAGCCGATCAAGAAAGGGCTGAGTCAAGGAAGCTCCAAATTAAGTGGGATTCTCCGAGATCATAGTGTCAACTAACCAGGATGATCTAAACAATACGGCCGAGACAGAAAAGACTAAAAGCAGAGGAAGAAAGAGCAAGAGGCATCTTTTGGCCAATTTTAGAGCTGTCTTTTATTTTTGAGAATTTATCTATGTTGCAAGTGTAACCATTCGATTCAAATCAATAAAATCTATCTCTATTTAACTTTGTGTTGCGTCTTTTTCCTTATTAAAAAAGAACAATCGAATTCTTCATTAAGATCAACTTGACAATATTACATTATTACATTGTGGATTCTAGCATCCAAAAATTGGCGCCGTCTGTGGAGAGTTAAGAGTTCTTTAACGCAGAAAGGAAAGTCGCAGCCAGATTGATATTACCATTGCCGACAACGTATCAACGCCACCCGACGGATATGCCAACACAATCTAGGCGCTCCTCCAATCCGTCCAGTTCATGTATGAAAAACTGGAGACACAAGACGCCTTGAACAAAACCCTGCTTGACCGGCTCGACCAAATGGCGAAGGAGTCCGTAGATCATACCAAGGCGATGGCCAAGCGCCTCGACTGGGCAACGTCTTCGCAGCATCGTCTGACCAGGACCTCCTCACGATGATACCCCATTTCAGGAGAAGATTCCAGGAGGCTACGCTTTACTCCGATTCCATGTTCAGTTAAGACACAAGAACGCCGCACTGACACCACGGAAGCCCCACCAAACGACAACCTCGAAAGAGAGCAATCCGACCAGAGGGACAACCAGCTCGACGACGAACCCGAACAGCCGATTCGTTCTGTGAGCCCAAAGGCTTCAGAGGACGAGAGAGACCAAATCAATCTATCAGAGGAATCCGAGGAAGAATCTGACAGGTACGAGAAGGGCACCCCTACCCCACTTTCCAGACCCGACAAGCGACCTCAGCAATCGATTAGGGAAATCCAAGAGATGAAGAATTCCCTCCAGGAAGCTATCCGACAAATGAATTCCAAGGTTCATCAGGCCATCAGCTCAACACCAGAGTTGGACCAACTGATGGAGGCTCCGCAGCCCGTATGCCCCACACATAAAGAACGCTAAGGTACGAAACCTCAAGAAAATCAAAATTCCCTTTTATTAAGGGAAAACAGATCCTAGTGCGTACATGACCACCTTCAGGATCGCAGTCGGGCAAGCGCAATTCCACGAAAATGAGAAGGACGCAGGGTATTACCAACTTTTCAGTGAGTACCTTCAAGGACCATCACTCACTTCATTCTCTCAACTACCACAGGGTTCAATCCACAGCTCNCCATAGCTTCAACAAAAATGAGTTTGATGTTCCTAAAGCATTATTCGGTTTATATCGAAAAAGGATATGTCAGACGCATACATGTGGAACATGACTCAGGGTCCAAACGAGCCCCTCCTAAAATTCATCGAGAGTTTTATAGAAGTAATATCCCGAGTAGTAGTCACCAATAATGCTGCAATTGCCGCCGTAAAAAATACGGTCTGGGGAGAATCTGAATTTTGTAAGGACCTGATAATCCTCTAGCAACGATTGACGACGCACTGCACAAGGGGAAAGTATTCGCACGAATATAAGAGGACCTGATCGAGATGCGGAAACAAAGCCAAGAAAAAAAATCAAGTGACTCAGACCACTGCCCTAAGGCGAAATTCTTCAGCAGGGAACTAAACACTCTTCGCCGGGAAACCCAAAAACGGACCATGGAACCAATGGAATCGATATGAGGAACAAGGGAACGTTAAAAAACACTGCGAATATCATAACCAAGACGGTTACTTTACCGAGGAGTGCAGAAGCTTCAAGTCATTCGTTTTCAGCAAATACCAATCCGGAGAATTGGTGGAACCTTGCAAGGTGAAAGCAGCGAGTTCCTAGCAAGGGATAGAGGATCAAACTGCAAAGGCTAAACCCCCAAAAGGACTTGTGAATAACTGCCTAAAATGGCACCAACCCCGCCATTCAAGAAGCGAATTAACATAATCATGGGTAACCATCAATTTGGCTTCAACTCAGTGACAACAGTCAAAGCCTATGTGCGCAGGACGGCTTCATGCGAGAAATGGCGAGTCAAGCCCCAAGAGGCAGGAGACCCTATAGCGTTCGACGAGATGGACACCACAGGGCTCGACATGGCTCACGCTGACCTGGTGGTCATCGACCTAATTTTAGAAGAGTATGAGATCGCGAGAGTGCTCATAGATACTGGGAGCTCGGTGGATTTTATTTTCAAGGAAATTTTAGCGAAAATGGATATCACGAATCAAAGGACCAACTGCGCCATTGACAGGTTTCACTAGCGAGACCTCCATGACGATTAGAACTATAAAATTACTAATACACACGGCAGGAGTATCAAGGATGATTGAATTCACAGTGATCGATAAACCAATGAGATACAACGCAATTTTAGGAACGCCGTGGATAATTGCAATGAATGTTGTCCCTTATACATACCATCAATGCATCAAATTCCCACTAAGGAGAGGACTAAAATAATTAAACGGAGTCAAAGATCAATCCGAGCTTGTTACCTGGCTGAACTCAAACTCAGAGAGAGGACCTTATAGCAAGTACAGATCGTGGAGCCAACCCCACCTGCGGAACAAGTGTACGAGGAACCCAAGCTCGAAGAGGTGACGTAGTACTGCATCTACCCAAGATACCTAGAGTGTTGCGTCGGTATAGCATCAAAGCTTTGAAAAGATTTGAAAGAGGAGCTGATTCTTTTCCTCAAAGAAAACAAACACACATTCGAATGAAACATGACAGATATGTCGGGAATAAGCTTAGACATCATATCTCACAAACTAAATGCAGATCCGATCTACAAGCCGGTTAAGAAGAAAAATCTCAAGTTGGAAGCCGAGCGAGGTCAGGCAGTCAGAGACGAGGTGGAGAAGTTTCTAGGCGCATGATCAATCACCAAGGTGAAATATCCAGAATGGCTGGCGAATCCCGTGGTAGTGAAGAAAGAGAACAGAAAATGGAGAATATGCATAGATTTCACCGACCTGAACAAGGCATGCCCCAAAGATAGTTTCTCGTTGCCAAACATAGATCAGCTCGTCGAAGCCACAACCGGTTACAAGCTACTCTCATTTATGGACGCCTTCTCAGGCTATAACCAAATACTCATGCACTCAGAGGACAGGGAGAAAACCGCTTTTACTAAGGACAGAGGCATTTTTGCTATAAGGTAATGCCCTTCGACCTGAAAAAGGCCGGCGCAACTTATCAACGCCTGGTTAATAAGATGTTCTCGGAACAACTAGGTAAGATAATGGAAGTCTATATCGGCGACATGCTCGTCAAGTCTTCCAATGAAGACAACCATGTGGGCGACCTGCGCACCTGTTTCCAAATACTGAACACCAACGGGATGAAGTTGAACCCGACTAAGTGCACTTTTGCGGTGACCTCGGGAAAATTCCTCGATTACCTGGTGACCAAGAGGGACATCGAAGCCAACCCCAAACAAATCAACGCACTTTTAAGGATGCTCTCACCCAAAAACACGAGAGAAGTACAAAGACTAACCGGACGCATAGCCGCTCTAACCAGGTTTATATCTAAGTCAACAGACGAGTGCCTTCCATTCTACAACCTTCTGAAAGGAACAAAAAATTCATCTGGAACGAGGAATGAGAGTTGGCGTTTAAGGACTTGAAAGCCTATATGATGATACCCCCGGTCCTTTCAAAGCCACAAGAAGGGGAAACCCTATATCTTTACATCGTGGTGTAGCCTTATGCGATCAGTTCGGTCCTTGTACGAGAGGAGCTAGGCGACCAAAAGCCAATCTTCTACCTGGGCAAAATCTTGGACGACGCCGAAACCAGATACCCAACAATAGAAAGCTGGCCTTGGCCGTAGTGCACTATGCGATCTTACTTCCAGTCACACTTAATCGTCGTATACTCAAACCAGCCGCTACGTACGATCCTACACAGTCCCAACAAGACGGGAAGACTTTTTCAAATGGGCTATCGAGCTCAGTGAGCACAACATAAAATTCAAAAGCAGAACCTGTGCGAAGTCCTAGGAGATTTCCTGATAGAACTACCACCCGAGATGGACGCAGCAGTAAAACCTGACGAAGCAAAGTGGTCCCTCTACATAGACGGAGCAAGATTGAAACACGGTTATGGGGTAGGAGTGCAATTAATCTCCTCAACCAGGGAAATGATCAAGCAATCATTCCGACTAAACTTTGTCGCATCAAACAACGAAGTCGAGTACGAGGTAATAATTGTTGAACTGCGACTGGCAACATCGATTGGGACCAAACGAGTTGCCGTCTACTGCGACTCCAAGTTGGTTGCGAACCAATTTAGTGGGGAATATGAAACAAGGGACGACATAATGGAAGCGTACCTGGACATAGTAAAAACCCTTTGCCTTAAATTTGTGGACTTTGACTTGGTTAAAATCCCAAGGGTAGAAAACATACCTGTTGATGCCTTAGCCGCGTTGGCATTAACTACAGATTCGCAAACGACCAGAGTCATACCGGTTGAAACTATCAATAAACCCAACATCTCCATAAAAAAGCCACTTGCGTAATACATGAGATAATTGAAGAATACAACGCCAATCCATACCCCGAGGATGTCGAAGAAGAAAAAGTTCTGATGGAAACATACGAGATCGAGGTGGAGATAGATTGGAGGGTTGAGATACTTGCGTACATCACGGACGGGATCCTACCACCAAAGAAATGGGACGCCAAAAAACTCAAATCCAAAAGCGCTAGATACACCCAATTAGACGAGAACCGTTACAAATAGAGCAAACATGGCCCATTGCTGAAGTGCATATTTGGGTACGAGACAAGGAAGGTCATAAGGGAAGTCCACGACAGAGCATGTGGAAATCACTCAGGTGGCAGAGCGCTGGCATTCAAAATAAAACGATATGGCTACTACTAGCCGACCATGGTCACGGATTGCGAACAATACACTCTAAAATGCGAGAAATGCCAAAAACATGCACCATTGATATTCATGCCAACCGAGGAGATGCAATCCATCACAGCACCATACCCATTAATGATATGGTCCATGAACATAATTGGTCTTATGCACAGGTTGAAACAGAAGCGTTTCCTCCTCACCTTAATAGAATATTTTTCTAAATGGATAAAGGCCGCGTCGTTTGCCAAGGCCAAATCCGAGAATGTGGAAATTTTTTTTTGGAAAACATAATTTCTCGGCATAGGATCCCCTACGAAATCCACACAGACAATAGCCCTCAATTCACCTCAGATAGATTCAAGGATTCATGTGAACGAATGAGAATAAATCTAACTTTCTCAACTCTGTATTACCCGCAGGCTAACGGTCAGGCTGAGGCCACTAACAAAACAATTTTGGACGGCCTAAAGAAAAGACTAGACGCGAAAAAGGGGAGATGGGTCGAGGAGTTGGAAGGAGTATTGTGGTCTTATTGGAAAACGCCTAGGAGGGGTACGAACGACTCACTGTTTGCTTTAGTATACGGTATCGAGACAGTAATACCAACCGAGACCGAAGTCCCAAGCCTCAGACGTGAGCTGGCACCCTAGAACACATATCAAAATGACCAGATGCTCATAGACATTGTCAACACAGTTGATGAGAGGAGAGACCAGGCAACGATAAGGCTACAAAATTACCATAATGTTGCAGCCCGATTCCACAACAACAAAATCAAACAGAGACGTTTCCACGAGTGGGAGCTGTACTACGGGACGTTTTCCCCGCACGGGCAGAGAAGAATGCAGGATATTTGGGAACCATGTGGGAAGGACCGTACAAAATCATTAAGAAAATTAAACCGGGAGTCTACGATCTGGAGGACGCAGACGGAAACGAACAGAAACACCCTTGGAACGCCTAACACTTGAAGATATTATTTTGTTAGGAGTCTTGCACTTTGTATTTTCATAATTAAT